>JAMKCH010007776.1:0-96096 GCA_023653785.1 Ophioderma brevispina | reverse complement strand
GGGTATTCCGGTTTACTCCTGCTTCTAGAACTGGGCTTTCTTCTAAATATGTAGGCCTATATGATAATAAAGTGAATTGAAATAAAGTATCTTCGTGACACTAAAATGAAACGATTGTGTTGTTGTGTCGTTGTGTCGTATATACTAATACCTCCTCCTCCACCACCATACGGGCAAATGCCGCCTAAAATAGGTTAAAGTTTGAATAATGTGTTGTCTCAGCTGCGTATAGATATTTTTGTAATATCTCATATAATTTGATTTGCACCAATCATAAGCTCTCTTTTTCAAGCAAATTATATTTTATATTTTAACAGATAAGCCCATACCAAAATGCTCGTGATACTTACAAATACATTGCGCCAATGAGGATTTTAATAAGAACAATCTCTTATTATTATGAAGTGTGATTTGCACAACATTATTTCATCTTTTCCCCATATTTTCTTTTAATATTTAACCATCGAACGTAACTACAAAAATCGGTATTTTTGTTTTCATATGAACAATTATTACAGATAAAACCGTTTAAGAGCTCAGATTTAATGTCAATTAGGCCAAATCTTAAAAATTTAAGTAGATAAGATGATCTTTTTGATCAAGACAAAAAGTTTGTCAAAGCGATATGGGATAATAACTAATACGCATATGAAGAATAACATTTCACACACGAACGGCTTATGGGAATGGATTCCAAGTTTCCCGTTAATGATTTTAAAAACAGAGGAGCTAGTTAATTATTCATTCTGTTATAGTGAACATATAGGTTATAGGAAACATGATGACAGCTTATAGCTGAAACATACACCACGTGAGCGCTGACTGGAAATTTTAAAAGTTTTATATGAATGAGTTTACCAACAACCAACGTTTTCTCAAGCTGGGAACACTGTCAACATTAATACCGCACAATACATTCATAAGTGGCATGCTGATTTTTATTCCGAGTATAATAGCCTAAATATGCACAAGGGAATATATACATGCAGTGCTTGCTTTGTCATGTGTTATTATTTTTGACAGTGCAATTTGCATTTTTGAAGGCCTATAATTTAAGAAAAATAAAAATAGTTCTCATGTAAAAAACATCCCGCCATTGTTTGTGGGCTCCTCGCAGTACTTAGTTTCCAGAAATGTACTCTTGACACTATTTTCGACCGGGGATGCCTCTGTAAATTGGCGTTTTGAGTGCCAAAAAGATGCGATTTATTTCTAAACTGGGTCATTTTGTGTGGAGAAATCGTCTATTGACTATTTCCAATTGAAATTACTCGACGATTTGATCTTTAAATAGATGATAAATCACTCCCATAATTACACCATACTAGGCCTAAGCCATACGGCTATAGTTGGCACGATCCTGAAGGGACTGTTTTGTTGTTAGGGATGAAATGTTCACTATATCGGTTATTATCCATGTCAAGATAAAGATTTTGATTTTATTCCTTGTAGTGCATACATCCGCAATACTGCAAATACAGCCGAAGCCGCCATCATGACCATCATAGTCAGATGGACAAAATAAATCGTCAGCTCGTCGTGCTTGTCACATATAGTCTTCGTTGCAAACGCTTGCTCGCCTTCATAATCTCCGAGTTTTCCAGAAAATAAACTGCGTAGGAGACTATTCTCACTTTATCGCTTAAAATCTCACTTATACAGCGTGCAAAGTCTCACTTATACAGCGCAGAATCTCTCTTATACGGCGCAAAATCTCACTTATACCAAGACCTCTGAACTGTTCCCGGTTAAATCTTTAGAATCGGCACAAACACGCTTATTTTCGCTGATTACCTACAAGCGAGTTGGCGGACGATGTTTCGCACCAACAGAGGTCAAAGTTCCATATTGATAAAAAAAAAATATTAGAACAGTGCACTACTACTTTGTTGAAAACGTCACATACGTCATAGCAACTGCAAACATATTATAGCCCACGCTATTTTGTAAGCCATATTGAAAATCTACAAAAAAAAAACATTTATATCATTGCGACGGTAAACTTTCTGAACAAATCACATCCCTGATGATGTTCTTTGATGTCTAAGGATCATATTACAAACGAGGGTCGCCTGGCGAAATCAACGAGAAAGTGCATGTTGTAAGTTTTTAGGTGTAATGGGCTTGAGATGGTAACATTTTAAGCGTCTGCCAGTGAGCTCGTTGAACCAAGATGGCTGTCCGATTTCTAGCCTTTAAATCTATCTAACAATCGCCCACTTGCAATAAACCAATTTGAGCAGTGCATTTGTGACATCAAAGCCTGGATGGTTAACAATATTACCTCATGTTAAATAACAGCAAGACAGAGGTACTGCATGTTACTCCAGTTCAAACTGTTCGCAATCTTGGTGCCATCTTCGACTGTCATCTAAACATGTCTCCCCATATCAATAACATCTGTCGAGGGGCATCCTTTGCTCTGAGAAAGGTTGGCCAAATACGCAAATATCTGGACAAAGCAACTACTGAGAAACTCATCCATGCCTTTGTCACATCAAGATTGGATAGTAATAACAGTCTTCTCATTGGCCTTCCTGGCAAGGAGACCGCAAAGCTCCAAAGAATACAAAATTTCGCTGCTCGTCTTGTCTCTCTGTCCAGAAAACGTGAGCATATAACACCAGTCCTCTACGATCTCATTGCTTCTCCTCACATACAAATTGGCATGGCACCTTCATACCTCTCTGAACATGTTTCGCAGTATGTTCCATCCCGGCGTCTTCATTCATCTTACAAAAATCTTTTTAAGACTCCTTCTGTTCGCACTCGTGAAAGAGCTTAAAATTGCCATCGCTGCTCCTAAACTGTAGAATAATTTGCTTATCGAGATTCGCAATACACCATCTCTCACACAATTCAAGTCTAGACTCAAAGCATATCAATTCAAAGTTGCCTATTCTTAATGTGCATCACTGCTACTTTTGTTGTTTTGCTCTGTGTAATATTATGTCAGCGGATTGAGATGTTTCTTACGTTTATGCGCTTTATAAACACTATTATTATTATTATTATTATTATTATCTCTATGACTTATACAGTGCAAACTCTCACTTGTATTGCGCAAAACCTCACTTATATCGCGCACAAACACACCAAGTGCGCACGCTCGAATACTGTTCGCTATAGCGTGCCATACATGAACGACCTACACCAAAGCGCTTAAAACGATTTGTGGTTGTAGTATATATTGTTGTAATCTAGGTTGATTTCAGTGTGTGCGTTCTACAACTACAAAATACTACACGGCCGTTTTCTTACTCGCGTGGTAGCCTAACGGAACTATACCTTTTCTACCGCGGCAACGCTGCCCTGTCCACACTGATCTAGTTGGCGAAAGTATACCTTACGATGGGCTTCTTAAGCTAAGTACACTCAGGAGAAGTTAATCGTTGCATTACTCCGAAACTTACGCAACCCGTGGGTTCATCTTTCCGAGTAATGCCAACGAGTATGACTCTAAGTAATGCTAACTTGATGTATGCAAATGAGTAATATTAAACTAATGGGATTATCATAACAAGTCCAATTTATATAACTTTGAAATATTTAGGTTGACACAATTGACCATGACTCCAGTGAGTCCGTTAACATTACTCAATTTAATGTTAATTTGATCTACATAAGTTAATAAGTCCAGGGATCTTGAGGTTGGCAATACTATACTATACCTAGTTGCCTGAAATTATTTTTTTTAAACAATGACGACTCGAATGTGGATTACTTAACTCTCTATTTGATTAAACTTCAAAGTTTATTATACTTAAGACTACATACGAGTCTATCCAACTCTGAATATATTTGCAAATCAAAAACATTTATTCAAACTGAAACTCAGGTAATTCTAGATTGCACTTGTAGAAAGAATTTAAATAGTAAACCATTTTCAAGTGGAGTCCCTAAAGATATGCTGTCTTAGGCGTATTATAGTAGTGGTGAGCTATCCGTCATGACTATGAAATAGCTTCAGATAATTTTGAGTAAAGCTAAATTGATGACTTAAGCCTCCTGACCATTTTGTCCAAAAAAAAAAATTAAAACAGTTTGAAATCCGTGCCCCAGCCAAAAAGGGACCCAATTTAAATGGCAGCCAATTTACTGAAAATATTTTTTCCCCTGAGCCTATTTTTATACCTTTTTCCCTTACTAGTGATTTGGTTGATAAGTATTTTATGGGTGGTCAAAGGAAACCTTTAGAAAGTTTCTTGAAAAAAAATAAAAAAAATAAAAATGTTAAAAAAAAAACAAAAATTCGGCCATTTGTGAAATATTTGACATTAGGGCCTTTTCAATATTTCTTCGTCCTCTCATGCATCTGCTGTTCCATGCTCATGGGGAGCAGGCGGCAAAAGAAGGAGTTGAAGAGGCACTGGCATTTCAAAGGCACTTTTTGAAGTGGCACACCCATTATCGAAGGCAATTACATGTTAAGAATAGACTGCCTTCAAGGGCATAAGGAAATACTTATGGGGCATCTACGGGCAATTGCCTTCGTCTTATTTTTGCACCCTCCCTGCAATGGCTAAAAAAAAGGCTAATGTAACTTTACTTCCTGCAAATTTTTAACGCTTGGTTTACTAATGGTTTGCATGTAGCAATGCATTTTTGCGTTCCTTGAACTCCTTGAATTCTCACAGGGATCAATTGTCTCCATGCATTTCAATGGACTCTTTGAAAAAAACCCGAAAGCAGGCTAACAAGCAAACCGTGAGCCCCATGGTTTTTCAAAGAATCTCCATAAAATTGTTCCCTCCCTTGACAGTCATAAAATTTAATAATCCGATACACAAGTACACAAAAATTCATGATGACCAGCAATGTGGGCCCCTATAACACAGAGTATCTCCATTGGTTCTTCAATCTGGGAGTACCTGCAGTGTACCTTCAGAGTAACTATGGCATGTAACTCCAATTGACGTACCAATGGCGGTCCGCTTTTACTAGGGCCCATTGCCGGTCAAGATAATTTTGATGTGTACATGAAGATAGAGGCCACGGGAAAAATATCAATTTTCAATCAAATGTGGCCATTTTGAATGTGGTTCCTTTTTTTGGCAGAGCAGTTTTTTTGAACCTCTTAGTATGGTGACGGAAGTCTCACCAGGTTAATAAAGCAATAATAGCACCCTTTTTTTAAGAGTGCCCCCAATTTCAAATTTGGATCATTTTGGCAAAGTTGTGTTGATAATTAACTAGTAACTATATCTGCGAACGCTAATATGGTAAAATTGCGTATTTGTCACTTACTCATCAAAGAAGCAATTTTGTAAATAATCCAGATACCATATTGTAATTTTAACGGTGGAGCTGGAAACAAGAAATTCGTCTGTCCCCAGGATAAATAGTCCCCCTCACAAAATTGTCCTCCCTAACTTAACTTGCCTGACCAATAAACAACTCATGGAAAGAGTGTAGACACGTACATGGTCTACGATCCCGCTTATTTCATATTGAAGGCTGTTCAGCAGCCGTTGAATTATTTCGGAGATTCTCCGATATAATTACAAAATTCCTTCCGTTGCGACACATAGACATTTTTCACAAGCCTAACCATTCACAGTAAATTGTTTTACTATCCAGTTCTCAGGCAACCGTTGCAAAACGCTCTAAATTTTTTAAAAACTGGGAGTTACCAACTTCCCACAAAAAAATGTTGCTTTAATTATATGCTTTACAAAAAAAAACAAACCAAAGTCAATGGTAAATAGCAGTTGGACAACCAACCGCGCCATTTTTTTTTCCTTTTAAAGCCATGGTTAAAGACTGCAAGTCTCATTGTTTGATGCAAGCACTATCACTCCTCAAAACCATATTTAGGTCGATCTCTTGCGTTAAATGTCCGACCGCAGTAAGCGCCGATCTAAAATGTTTGACTCCCAGATGGTATGTCATGTCAGAGTGGCAATTATCAGCACATTTTTTCCTGGATTCCACGGAGGGTAAATGTCCCACTGGCAATCGCCTCTTCTCCTCTAAAAGGATTACACTTCCGACCTGCATTTACAAAGCAATCCACTTCGGGCGATCTCCTGAGGGGTATGTCTCCCGGCAGTAAGCAAATCTAAAATTTTGATCTCCCACGGGAATGTCAGACTGTCAAGTTATATCAGCACGGATATCTCAAAGGCAATCCAACAACATTTACAACAAGCACAGCAACATCACTCTTCCTATAGCTAAACGCCCCTATCAGCGATAATCGACAATGGAAAGATCATGATTGTCAATAATTACCGCTCGGACGGGTTGGATTCCGTCTTCACATCATGCGCAACAGTACATGACCTATGTTTCTGGTTCTGGGTCGCCGTGCCACGTTTGAATCTCGATAAGATTCGGTTTTAGTCTGCATGCTTGATAATGATTGTCTTCACCCCCGTTAGACATTCATCCATCCAGACAGACATCCATCTGCATGAACACAACAAGCTGTGGTGCTTCTCATCCGTGTCGACCTTGGAACCTACGTGCCCTGATGAGTAAAAGAAATAAAGAAACATTTAATTGATGAATACATAAGTGATTCACTGTAAAAAAACTGCTTCTCTTACAAACAAACCCAACTTAATTTCTTAGTTTGTTTCGGGGGTGACGAAAATTTTAACATTGAAATTTAAAACTCCTCATTAACCATTTAAAGAGAGAAGGATCAACATTTTTTACAACTAATGAAAGTCATATTGGCTGTAGTAGTTTTTACCATATCAACAGACAACACACCGAAAATTCATATTTAAAGGCTTGTTTTCGATTTATGTTATTGTGTCTCTAACTTGCTAGCTGACACTGCACGCAGCCCCAATTAAGTCTGTAGACACAACTTGTGGATTTGATGACTAGAAGCAATAATGTGCAAAAATTACCAAACAGTGTCCTCCTGACGTCCCAGCACAATGGCATCAATCCGTGCCCTGCCTTTCCCTGTGATCCGTTTTTCCCACAGCGGAAAAAAGCTTTTTAGTCTCACAATGCAATAGGCAGCAGAAGGTCTCCTGAGGGGAAGACGTCACAGGTGCAATATAAATCAAATTTTTTGTTTTCAAAACGTCGGTCTGTCGGGTAAAGATGCGAAAGTCAATATGAAGTACACATAACCGGAATGTTAACGCTCTACTTCCGGGTTTAGCAGATTTTGACCCATGACACATCTGCAAATTTGGAGGGTCCAACGTAAGTCAACTTCGGGGGAAAACCCCGCGGGACTTCGAGAAAGGTAGCGCATGGTGGGATACAAATAGCGACGACACTAAGTGGTCATGGAGCGTGGACGGTCTCAAGGTGCAATAGAAAGCAATTGGTTGTTTGTCGATCCTCCTCAGAGGAAATGGCCGACTTGCAATAGCGGCAGTGGTGTTCCAGGTGAAGCGGTTGAATGTGGCATGAAGGGCATGCCGGGTAAATCCATAGTTATTGAAATCCTACCTTCAACTACATGCAAAAAAGTGCATTCTTCCAACTGGCACCATCGGACAGGTTCGGGATAATCATCCAGAGCAACAGTTTCTTATAAAGATCTAACAATCAGGTCACTGCGTCCGAAATGCGAATCGCCACAACCTGAAAGCAAGAAACTGTGGAAACCAAACAGCATTTGGTTGAAAAATCAAAATTTAAAAACCTAAAAAATTTTTGTTTCCAAAATTTGGTGGTTTTTCCCCAAATATCGCTAACAAAAATACAATCGCGGTCGGGCCCGCGAGTGTTGTCTGCCGTGGCATTTTGTGAATGGGGCCAAAGGTTCAGCATGAGTTCTCCAAGGTCACAGAGGTCACCACATGTCAACCCCACGCTGCCCCTCCTTTCCAGCAAAGTTACAATCATCATCACCATAGCACGGCATGCATTAAGAAGGCCTAAAGGGTTAAATTGTTGACTGGCCCAAGGTCCATGAGGTCCCAAAGGTCAGAGTGAGATCCCCAACATGTCACCCCACACCCCAGACCCCTCCCCCCCCTGTCCACCATTGGTGTCCTTACGGAACTCAACGGCATGCAAGATTTTAGTTTTACCATTTTGACCACAGACAACACACACATGTATAATACACCAGAGTAATCCTATGCCTTCGGCAATTCTTGGCAGCGAGCGGCACAAAAAATAACGGTTGGTCACTGTTGTGACCCCCATGTCATATCGACATATCTACACAAGCCTATTCGGTTTACTAATGTCTGTTTAGCTCCTTTTATTGGAGCTAATTGGGAAGTTATCCCGTATTAAGAATTTAGACTTGGACGGTACGCGGAGAGCGGGTATCGCATACATAATCTATAAGCCTTCTATCAGTGGTCCTTTTATGGTATGCTCGCCTTTGAAATAGGCCTATCTTGCACATTTTTTTACTTACACGGCGATAAACACATGGACCATGGCCAGTAATATGTGTGTGTGTGTGGGGGGGGGAGGACATCAACTCCGAACAACAGCAACCACTCGCAGGCCGAACCCAGAGCTAGTCTATTTCAAAGACTACGCTCTTTACGCCGCTTCAGATTAATACATACTGACGAAGACTCCACTAAAGGTGGAGCCCAGGTAGTCACTAAATTTCATGATCGCGGGAGTTCCTAAGCGGGATTCAGGAAAAATTGGAAACACAACGAATCATGAGGAACGGATTGCCATAGTTGGAATAATTGCTAGCTATGTTTAGTATTCGGGTCACTGTCTGCCGGTTTACCCACTCGCGGTCTGAGCTGATCTGCATTGCTGCTGCGGTGTATCGATTCGTATAGGGTGCGACTGGAAGTAAAAATGGCTTCTGTATTTACACCTCGAAAAGCTTCGAAACGTCATAGCTTTTGTAATCTGCTGGCAGACGGGCGGGCAGAACAGAAATTTTTAGATGGCAATTACTGTTATTTGTTGGCTAGCAACATCAGCGAGCTTCACCTGGTATAACATAATTTGGCCACGCACACCTAGAACCCTGCCTACCGGCTGACCGTGCCTGCACTTTGAGGTACCCATTTGTTACAAACAACATTTTCAGTGTATAAAGAACATGACACTCTTGAACACTGCAATGCAGGCTGGCGCGCGCGACACGCATTTTCCCCGAATTCTCGATTAGGAACTCCCGCCTCTAATGATCATTGACTTAGTCTCCTTTTGTTCTCTGTCCACGGTTCAAAAATAAATGGGACCCGTCATTGTCTGTGTTTAGATTAAATTGTACG
Source organism: Ophioderma brevispina (assembly GCA_023653785.1). Classification (NCBI taxonomy): domain Eukaryota; kingdom Metazoa; phylum Echinodermata; class Ophiuroidea; order Amphilepidida; family Ophiodermatidae; genus Ophioderma; species Ophioderma brevispina. The sequence goes on along the minus strand of JAMKCH010007776.1, from coordinate 86,917 downwards.
TCTTAAGAGACTACCATTAATAGATATCGCTGATCCCTTACCTTCATTATTCCCTATTAGGCTGTGTCAATCTGATGTCAGATCCTGTCAATCTGACATGGGGTCCCCAATGACCAAACCGCAAATAGGTGGTTTTATTCCGTTAAGTTTCCGAATTCATAAGGGTGTCAAAGACGGGTGTCCACCTATGAACACCCGATTGCCCTGCCCCCCTCAGGCGCCGCCACTGACTCCTCACGCTGGGTCCTCACCAGGGGGTATTACTTCAATCAATCAACAGAATCTTTGCGTAGCTTCCATACCTGTATTAACGTTCACAAAGGTCCCAAACATTCGTACCTTCGTCTTGCGTTTGTCATAAAATCATCACGCTTGCCTGATAGTGTAGTGGTCGGCCTACCAGGTATATGGAAAATAAAAATGTTATTAAGAAACACTCCCTGGAACCCACTTTGAAGGTTTTTTTAAACAACACATGCGCACTTCCTGACCCTTGAAAATCCTCAGGGATTGTTGGCCAGTACCAGAAACAACAAGACAAAGTGCGCACGTGTGCCACTTGCAAAAGGGCACAGAATTGCCTATCCGAGGTTGCTCTGACTAGACACTCCATATTAGAGATCAAGGTATGATTTTGGGAACGCGGTCACTCTCTTTAAACGAGACAATTGAACCAAGGCGATACCATTATTTTAAGTGGAATAAAACGATGCCGGAGGCCAGCTCTTCCACGCAAAAATAATGGTGTCGCCGTTTCAATTCGTCGTAAAGAATTACCGGTTCCCCAATCATACCTTTATTCTCATTCTTACACGCTCATCATGTGAGGTCATCTTTCACCCCAATTTTGCTATCTTACCGCTTAAATCCAACGCGGAAAGGACTGCCCCCGACCCAGTGACCCAACAGCGAACAAGCGAGTTCTATAAAAATCTTCTACATTGAACTCGTATGTACAAGTTTTATTCCACAGCACAAGTAAGCAAATTATGTTCTCTAATCTCCTTGTTTGGTGAAAGAAATCTTCCATATGACACTAGAAATTTTCGTCGACTGAGCTAGTATAATGTATCGTAGAATGTATGATTTGCTCGACGTGCGTACGCAGTAGCATCTGTGTAAGAGGCCACTTATAATTGTTTCGCACTGTCAAAGGCGATTTAGGGCACGAGGACTAATTTATCGTTGATTTTGACCTGAAAAGGTAAAAACTGGTGATGGGGGTGATATTTGACTCAGGATCGTCCATCCGGTATTTAAGAATCCAGCTTCGATGGTCTAATGCTTCAAATATAGAGGAAGATGGATCGTGTCTCGGGTAGGTTTTTCACCCCAGCCTATGCTACAGTACATTAAACAAAAAACTAAAAAAGCTTGTTGGAATACAAGATTTTCCCAGACCTCGCGCTGCGCGCTCGAGTCTGTTTCTACGACTGCCTTAGCCCAGCTAAGGCCTTACCTCACATCACTATCATGAATATCGTATAGTTATATCTGACACAGCCTATTCGGGTTTTATCCGTTTAGCTCTGTTTATTGGAGTATGGGAATTCATCCCGTTTAGAATTTAGACTTGGACGGTACGCGGAAGAGCGGGATCGCAACATAATCTATCAAGCTTCTATCAGGTGGTCCGTTTATGTTATGATCGCTTTGAACAAGCCTTAATCTTGCACCATTCTTTTTATTACCAACGCGATAACAAACAGGACCATGCCAGTATATGTGTGGTGTGTGGGGGGGGGGGAGAATGCAATCCTAATCGGCATCAACATTCCGGCGCGACCAAGAGTAGTCTATTTCAAAGACATACGCTCTCGCGCTTTCAGATTAAGACATACCTGGACGAAGACTCGACTAAAGGTGAAGCCCAGGTAAGTCAATAAGTTCATGAACGAGGGCGTTCCTAATCGGGAATTCAGGAAAAATTGGAAACAACACGAATCATTAAAAACGGATTGCCATAGTTGGAATAATTGCGAGCCTAAGTTTAGTATTCGGGTCACTGTCTGCGGTTTACCTCGCGGTCTGAGCTGATCTGAATGGCTGCCGCGTGTGGCGATTCGTAATAGGGTGCGATTGAGTCAAAAATGGCTTCTGTTTTACCTCGAAAAGCTTCGAAACATAATAGCTTGTAATCTGATGGCAGACGGGCGGGAGAAACAGAAATTGTAATGGCAATTACTGTTATGTGTTTGTAGCACCATCAGGCTAGCTCACCTGGTATACATAATTTGCCACGCACCTAGAACCCTGCCTATTCCGGCCGACCTTGCATGCACTTTGAGGTATACAATTTGTAACATTTTCAGTGTAGAAAGGAAACATGAAAAGTCTTGAACAATGCAAATGCGGTGGCGCGGGACACGCAATTTTCCCGGAATTCCGATTAGGAAACTCCGCGCGAATGATCATTGACGTAGTCTCCTTTTGTGCTCTGTTCCAAAAATTAAATGGGACCCGTTCAGCTTTCTGTGTTTAGATTAAAGTGTACGTCGTTGAAGAGACAACATTAAAGATATCGCTGATCCTTACCTGCATTATATCCCGATAGGTGGTCAGATCTGATATGCCGATATGTCAGATTTGACATGAGGGGTCACAAATGCACAAACCCGCAAAAAATAGGTGGTTTATTCAGTTAAGGTTCCGAATTCATAAGGGTGTCCGAAAGACGGGGTGTCACCCTATGGAAACACCCGGATTGCCCCGCCCCCTCTGCGCACGCCACTACGACCTCACGCTGGGTCCTAAACCAGGGGGTATTCACTTCATCAATCAAACAGAATAATTTGCGTAGCTTCCATACCTGTATTAACGTTCAAAAGTCCAACCATCGTTCATTCGTTTTGCGTTGTCATAAAAATCACGCTTGCCTGAGAAGTGTAGTGGTAGGCCTACAAATGATAGGAAAAATAGAAATGTTGATTAAGAAACACCCGGGAAACCTTGAAGTTTTTTTAAACAAACACATGCGCAATCTTCCTGACCGCTTGAATTTCCTCCGGGATTGTTGGCCAGTACCAGACAAAAACAAGACAAAGGGCGCACGTGTGTCACTTGCAAACAAGGGCACAGAATGGCCTAGTCCGAGGTTGCTCGACTAGACACTCCCATATTTAGAGATAAAGGTATGATTTTGGGAACCGGTACTCTCTTTTACGACAAATTGAAACCAAGGCGATACCATTATTTTAAGTGGAATAAACGGAGGCCGGGGCCCAAAGCTCTTCCACGCAAAAATAATGGTGTCGCCGGTTTCCAATTCCTCGTAAAGAGATTACCGGTTCCCCCCCCAAATCATACTTATCTCATCTTAAACAGCTCTATATTGAGGTCATCTTAAACTATTTTGCGCTACTTTACGGTTAAATACAACAAGAAAGAAGGCCAACACCAGTGGCAAAATCGAACAGCGAAGTCTAATGAAACATTCTTTCTACATGAAAATCGTATGTACATTTTATTCTACATCACAAGTAGCAAATTATGTTTCTATCTACTTGTTTGGTGAAAGAAAGTCTTCAAATGTACATTAAAAATCCGTCGCAACGGAGCTAGTATGTATGTAGAATGTATGTGCTCGACGTGCGTACGCAGTAGCATCTGTGTACGAGACAAATTATAATTGTTTCGCCTTAAAAGGCGCATTTAGGCACCGAGAGACGCATTATCGTTGGATTTGACATAAAAGGTAAAAAAAATGTGATTGGGTGATATTCTGACTCAGGATCGTATCAGGCATTTATAGAATCCAGCTTCGATGGTCTTATGCTTCAAATATAGAGGAATAGGGGAATCGTGTCTGAGGGTAGGGTTTTCACCCGCAGCCATGCTCCAGTACAGTAAACAAAAAACTAAAGGCTTTGGAATACAGATTTCCCAGACTCGCGCTGCGCGCTCGAGGCTGGTTCTAAACGGACTAGCATTAGCCCAGCTAAGGCCTACTCAATATCATGAATATCGATTAGTTATGTGTGGTATACACTCCGAATACGCTATATCTTGCTGTTTTAACAAACATGGAGATACATGGCAATCCACCATTTATGCCCGGAGTTAAATGCTACAGTACAGTAAAGAAAAACTAAAGCTTTTGAAATACAGATACAGATTTTCCCAGACCTCGCGCTGCGCGCTCGAGGCTGGTTCTAAACGGACTAGCCTTAGCCCAGCTAAGGCCTACATCAATATCATGAATATCGTATAGTTATATGTGGCATACACTCCCGGCATACGCTATATCTTGCTTGTTTTACAAACATTTGATACACTGGCATATCCACCATTTATGCCCGGAGTTAATATGTGTAAACATTTACATGCCATGACATAATGGTAGTTGAATTCTGTGCCCCCATACCATGCCCGTGATCATGCCCATGGCCATGCACATTTTCAAGGCACAGTTTATGCTCAACTTTGAAACCTAAAAAAATCACAACTTATTTTTTATTATAAAATTTCTGGTTTAAATATACAAAGTAGGGTTATCGTGCAAATAATGAGTAAAATAAACTGCAATGTACGTACGTTTCACGGGACTGTTTGACCGCCAAGCAGAAAAGAAAGTCGTGCCCTCTGCGAAAGCCCGAGAATCCAATCACGTGACTCAGGTCTATTTCTAACTTAGTGAAAATAGTATTGTGAACAAGATGGGAAAAAGGAGTTTCCCCAACGTAACTGTTTCAAGTTCAACCAAAACGAAAACACTGCATATGTTGGATACACTTAAACATTTCAAGTTACAAAAGCTGTTTATATGTTAGAGTCTTTATAACTGAGGGTAAGTGGCTTCACTCATTTGATTAGGTTGTAATAACAATGCAAAAAGATCATTTTTCTGAGTGTATACAGTGATGTGTCTACTCTACAGTACCTACCCCAATTGCTACCCGGTAGTTAGGCCTACCCATGGAGAGAAGGCGGATATGGTGTAGACAGCACCGAAGTAGACACGCAACTACCACGTAGCTACCCTGCAGTTACTGCGACGCCATTTTGATAGCAGATAAAATGAGGGCGCTATACACTTGGTCTCTGTTTAGCATTTTGTGATCATTTTTTAGGATTTTTTCGTTACGAAATTCGAATCGGGCATAGACAAAAACCCACATACCCTCACGTTTAATAAAAAAATGTGTCTATGCGGCAAAATACACGGAATCCTGGCCAGCGAGTTTACGTCTAGTGGGTAGGTAATCCGTGTCTAATCGGTGGTAGCTGTGTGGTACCTACCATGAAGAAATTGGTCGTGTACATTGAATGAGGCTTGACCACCATCGTGTGGTCCAGCTATTGTGATATGCACTCCCCTTTATGCTTTCATTTCTAAAAAAAATCTTCTAAGAAGAGAAAATGCTCGTTAATGCTTAATGCCACAATATATCATAAGCTTGTCCAATTTCGAATGTATATTCAATGCACGGTGAATGTCCACACCGTCCAATATAAATTTTGGATGATCTGGCAGGATTTCAAAAATGATAATTTGTCCAGTCAGTAAAAGAGAACCTATTATCGTGTTCCAGAACCACAGTTCTATGACTTTCTTAGACGGTTCAATTATGTGGACATGTCAATTGACTTTAAGTATTTCGGTCAGTATCAAAACCCATAGCTACATACAACTAAATATCAGGACACCTGAATATATAGGATAAATTTAACTTTATGTATCGAGATTGTCAGACAGCTTATAGCGAGTGCACCTGCAGCTGATGACCAATACCATAAGAATTAATGTGATAATGTAATATAAAGCCAAAGGCTATACGACAATATTTGCACCGTAAAAGCTTCAATGACACCCAGGAGTCGTTTTAGACAATGTCCGGTGATTATGTTTTGATGCGCGAGGTTATTTTTATGTTCGTGACCATCTACAAAAGTTCAATGATTCCGATATTAACTAGGGTTCTTCGTGCAATATATTTTTCTGTAAGATATAGAGGATTATTGCCTGCCTCTTCCTCTTAGAAATCGCCGATTTCATATTTAAAAAATATTTTATTAGCCCAAAGCTTTATAACATGGCCTTTAAAGGGGATGGTCCGATTTAAGTAGGCTAGGCTATAGAAAGTTTTCATCTTAATAGAAAGGCCTTCACCCCAAAACCCCATCTATAAAGTTTCGCGTCGATATTTCAATCCGTTTTGAATGTGAGAGCTAAAAACGCGATTTTATAAACCCCATAGACCAAGAATAAAATGGGACACATTTTCGCTCATAACTTCCAAATCAAACATCCTTTAACCCTATAGCCCATATTATACTTCCAGTCGCGAGCGATTGGGGTGCGCAATACCGAATTTTGACCCAAGATCAAGTGTTACGCATGCTCATGAGATCGCTCCCTGCGACCGGAAACATATCATGAGCTTAAGATTTCACAGGGTAAATGAGAAAAACAGTGGTTTCTTCAGATACCACTTCCAGTAAAATTGGAGGTTCTTGGGACGAGGAAGTGTAAGAACAAGGTCGAGTTCTTTTATACCAACACAAATTCAAGGTTCACCTGTATTTTAATAATAACAATAAGAAGAAGAAGTAGAAAGTAAAAAAACATAATGAATTGTACGATGGACTGTCTATAGTGAAATCATGTTACAAGCAGACCGTCATACAAAATCTCGCAATTTGCATAAATATTCATACGCTTTGTTATTAATTAACGGAATAAAAGCACAATAATACCATAGAACTGCGATAAAGCAAAACCAAAAATTCGCCTTAACACCACTTTCTATTCATAACAAAGGTTCTTATATATTTCGACGTTAGGGCGAAATTCTGGTTCGCCTTAACGTCAACCAAATACAATTTTATGGTTATGATGCGATTTATTCCGTTCATTAATAACAAAGGATATGAATAATGCAAATTTATGCAAATATCGACGGGCTGTCTGTAACAGAATCGACAGCCCGTCAACTCATTATAAACTCATGAATAATTAAAATTAACGTTAGAATTGTCGCTCTTATTATTATTTATTAGTATTATTATAGTAGTAGTACTACGACCTTATGTGCGACCATAGGGGAAAAACGCTATTCATAATATGTACTCATTAATACGTTAGGGGAAATTTCCTTTCCCCCTATCAATTGTTTGCGCTTTATTCCGTAAAAGGATATGAATATTAATTTTATGCAAATTGAATCTAATCCACTAGAATAACAATGTTTAATTTGAATAACTATAAGAGCTCATTATAACCTAGTGAATAATTAAATTTTCCCCCTAACTATCATTTTAGTGTTATTATTAGTATTATTATTATAAGCTTATGTGTGGGATGGGGGAAATTCGCTATTCTTATGCACTAATTAATACGTTAGGGGAAATTTCGTTAACGTTATTATTATTATTATTGCTATCATTATTAGCATATTAGGATATGAATATTAATTTATGTAAATTTATGCAAATTTATGCACATTTCGAGATTGTCTTCGACGGGGCTGTCTTGAAGAGGATTTTGCTGTAAACAGCCCATCAAACAACCCATTATAACATAATTAATATGCAGATTTTCGCCCTAACTTTTGCAGTAGCGATTGTTATTTTATAATAATTGACACTTAGGGGTAAATTTGAATTACTCATTAGGCTATTATGAGCTCTTATGATTATTTAGATTAATAAATAAAATATTCATATCCTTTGTTAGTCTAGTGGAATATCTTTAATTTGCATAAATTAATATTCATATCATTTTGACGGAATAAAGCGCAAACAAAGGATAACGTTCAGGGGAAACGAAATTTCCCCCTAACGTATTAATTAGTGCATTAGAATAGCGAATTTCCCCCTAACCCACACATAAGCTTATAATAATAATATATTTATATTGTGTCCTGTGCTAAAGTTGTCTGGTAAGTATTTATGTGTAGTACGTCAGCCACTCATATACGTGTAAGCTGAGCAGGAAGTGATGTCGTTTGTACACATAAAATATTTATGCGGGATATACAAAGGCTTTATAATGATACCAAAATCTTAAAGGTATATAAGCAGATCTCACGTGACTTACGTTCTTTATCGGACTTTTATCTCGTTACTTCCCGTATTTTGTATGTTGACAATTTTTAGCTATGTACTGTTATTTCTAAAACGAATGAGCCAAGAAAGATGTCCTAAGTTTGAAAGAAATTGCACTATTTCCGTCGTAGTAATTTTTTTCTATCGCGTTGATCCGATATTGTTTACAATCTACTTTTGATTGGTTTTATTCAATCAATGACTTTAGTAATGGTGATGTACACTGTTGCCCATAGAGTTGGAATAAAATATTGTTTTTTTTTATGATTCTTGCAGTGTGACTTATTTATGATATCCATGGTGTATATCGCCACACTACTTGCTTGATCAGTCTCTTCCGAACACATCACCATGAACTTAGTCCACAATTAACCCTTTAGATTTCACACCTCTAATTACCCCCAACCGGCTGCCAGGCATTACTAAAACTTCTGATAGTGGGCACATACGTAAGTTGACCCCCTCAAAAAAGCTTGGATTTGCCTAAAATGGCTGCAATTTTCAGCTAGATATCAGTGTTAGGGTTCTGCTTAAAGGAGCATATGTAAATCAGAAGTGTCCATCACTCTATTTAATTTTTTTCAGCCCGAATACATATCTTTTTCTGCAGGGAAAAATGGCCGGTTCTTCGATTCAAATAGTCCGACCTGGGCGGTGAATTTTGTCGGGTGCCGTTTTCTCACTGGGATGCTGGTCAACCCTTGTAATTTCCATGCTTGTCAGGCTGACAGTATCAAGATCTTCTGAGAAAATCTAAAGGTTGCACACACTAACTCACTTAATAAGTGAGTTAGTATACACAGTATTGTATGGGGGAAATGGCAACTTTGAGCATGTTCTTTCACATTTAAAACTCTCACAGAGGAAATACAACAATATCACACCAAAGTACAAGCTAAAATCACCAAATAACCAAATTTTGAACATTATGATGACCAGAACATTTTTAGTTACGAAATACAAAACTTGCCTGACGTCAGACTGGCAACATAAGATTCTCTATAGTTGCTAAAGCTAGTAATGAGCAAACCGATGTGAAATTGATGAGCGCGGAGCAAACTGCCTCAAATTCACTGTCCAGATGCCACTTAGTTTGAGAAAACATACCAGGCTACCTTGTCAATCCTGAAATTCCATCACTTTCTTAATATAACTAGTGCATTTTCAGACATATTAAAGCAGTTTTTTTCAGATGCCATGCAAGAAAGTAGTCCGCCCAACATTTTTTTATCCTTACGGCGGGGGCAACAGGTTTATGTGGTGTATAACCTAAATGTGCCTTATCATGTGTATGTGTTTGGGTACGTGAAGTTGTTTTTTGCACTTGTTATAAACTATTTATGATTTACGGAACAAATTGCGTATTTTAAGGGCAAAATACGGAATATTTAAATTTACGGAGTCCATGATTTTAAGGACATTTTTAACAATGAAGTGATACAACATGCGGACTGTATCATAAAGGTAACTGTTTTTCTAATTTTAATTGCCATTTTTGAAAAAGTACATTTTCTGGAATCGTGAACCCATATGCCATGACGGAAGATGCGCCATTGTACAATAGGATAGCTACAAAAACAATGATCAGTAGTGGGGGCTTTAGTGAACGATCTTATGTGAGTGTGCAAATCATGGATAAAATTGTGAATTTTTGGTACACAAGTAATGTTATATACATGGAAATCAAAAAAAATTGATGAAGACCTTGCCCACAACCCCTTCATGGTCCCCACAGCTTGGATTTCCGGTTTACAAGGGTAATTTTTTTAGAGTGTTCGATGTGTGAAAAGCACACCATGACTTTCTGTACTGGTTGATACAAGGATTCCAAAATGGTTATAGATAGTAGGTTATATACCTGTGACTTATAGTTTAGGAATTATGAGGTTAAACGGTTTATTAAAAACGTAACAATGGAATTAAAAAAAGGTAAATTTTGGTTGTGTTACAGGGTTACAAAAATTAAACGTGGTCCAATATTGTAAAAAGGTAGTTAAATGGTTGGTTTTAGGCTCATAGAATTAAAATAGGATAGTTTTGACATCTTACGTGTCTGGTATTAAACAAAATGCGAATAAAGTCAAACCGCTATGGCAGCTATGGGGATTCAGGACCTGTGACTATTTTGTTGTTATAACGTGAAAATCGCCATAACAAGGTAAGGCAAAACTATTCCGTATTTCATCTTTAAGCTAGGGAAAACAATTGAAAACAATATTAACTGAATCAAGCAACTTTATCTTTTGACCAGTACACAGACCAACATTGACTTTTCGCATGTTAAGTTTTTTACCCAGAAAATCCGGAAAAACTATAAGCCAGAGAAGTGGAAACTAGACATTTTTGGAATCCTTGTGACCAGACAAACAACGTGGTGGCTTTTTAACACATTCAGAACATTTGAAAATTTTGACCCATGAAACCTTGAAACTCAATCTGGGGGCCATTAGGGGGGGTTGGCAGTTGATTCCATCAATTTTATGGCTATAAATGCCTAAAGTACTTGTGTGCAAAAAATTAAATTTTATCCGGAAGCGCCCACTATTACACTACTAGCCTGTATCATAGCGTGAATCTCCGCGATCGCTTTCTTGTAGTTCGCAGATACGCTTGATTTATTATTTGAAAATTTAAGCCAAGAAAAAAGACTGTACCACATGCGTTCTTATCGCATGATTGCCAGCTAAAATCTATATTACCTAGAGCTCTGGACACTAAAATAAGGGAATTTTAAGTACAAAAAATGTCTTGTGTGATTGCAACACCTATTGATTTAAGCTGTTCAAAACCTAAACTTTATTTTTGTCCGGGATATCAAAACGTCATGGTCGGAATTCTTCAAAAATTGACCCCTTTTCTTTAAAGTTAGGATCGGTCAGAGGAGAAGAAACAAATAACGTTTTTATTTTCTTGGCCCTATATTAATCAAACTGCAATTTTCGTTTTTCATGAAAGTGTTCGTGACGAAAAGGTGGATGTGAAAAATGGTTCCAAGTACTCTATCTGACTTTGGTTAGCGTCCATCATTAACAGTTGCGGCAAAGTTTTCTTTTCCCCCAGATTTCCCCAAACTTGAGGCCCACCAACTGTCAAATTACAGTTAAACTAGAAAATTCTCTCGCGCATCCCCTGCATTTGAGCATATTTAATGTCAAATATGTCTTTTTACCAGTAAAATTGCACTTTTAGCACGCTTCTAGTGCACCTACCTATTTTGCCTGACAATTTCATCTAACCTTGCACCCCTTAAAAGTTTTCTTTCCCAATTCCCCCTCTTTAAAATAATGATCCTGGTACCGCCAGGAATCGTTAGTTTAACCTTTGACCTTGGAGATACGGTGAGATACAATTAAGGGATTTTGTTAAAACGTGAAATACTCGAAGCCAGTTATGCCAATTACCAAGATAGATAGATAACTAGATCTAATGTGAATTAAAACGTGTTTTTATTTTTAAAATACTCTACAAAATAAGTTAAAAATCAGGAAATAAGGAATTGTTTAAATATCCTAAAAATGTCTGTAGATATTATTAACCATGCCTGCAACTACATAAAAAACAAATGCAGAAGCTGTATCTACCATCGATCGAATACGCACTGCGAGCCCTTTTTGTAATATTATTTACGAAGATATTATCTTGAAGTATGACTGTGTTATTCTTCTCTTAATTGGAAAGTCATAAAATGTTGTGTTTTAAAACAGTTTTGAATAACAGCTAATATTTGACACAACTACAAACCTAGTGGAAACGTACATCACCCTGTACTAAACATTATCATAAAGAGATGTATTGTTCCAAGATAAAGTGAAATTCGAAATTTCTTAATTTAAAAGCGTTTGGAAAACACTGAATACTTAATTGCTAAAAATAAAAGGTAACTTACGTATATGAATGCACTAAGCACCGCCAGTATTTAATGTTACCATGATATTCTACTCTGCTGCAGTTTTTAATGTTCTTGTGATTTGTGTTGATTTTGTCTATAATCTTCTTTGTTAAACAAAACACATTCTTTTTAATCACTAACTTTTATCATTTGGCTTTTAATAAATTAATACTAATTTCGGAAGAACGATCCTTTAGAATTAACGACCCTGGTCGTTCGAAAATAAAGACTCTTCTATATACGAAATTCGGCAATACGACCCTAGGATAATTCAGAATAACGTGTTTATCTGTCGGAACAGCGACCCTTCGGAAAAACGTCCCTTCGGGTGACCCTTCGGAATAATGCGGACACCCCATTTGAAATAATATGCCTTTCTCCATGATTAAGAAATGGATTAAGATTCTGATTTCATGAAGTTAACACCAATAAACAAATCAACAAGCTCTTTGAACAACAAAAACAGGATATACAGTATCTTTGCTGCTCATGATTCATTCATGTGTATGGACACGTGCGAGAAGGCATAAGGTATCTGTTTGGAATAACAAGTCTTTCTCAACGATTAAACAATGGATTATGGTTCTTATTTCGTGTGGTTTGCACATGCAATCAACAACCTAAACACTTCAATAGCCGTGTGTTCTTAGGAATATCAAAGTCATATATAGACTGATTAGAATTGAGTTGAGTTGACGAGAATTATCGCTTTCCCTTTAATTTGGTCCCCTCTGAAGAACCCCCCCCCCCTCCCCACAACTGCGCCTCTACTTGTACCACGCTATTCTAAGTTGTGTACTTCCTATCTTTCACACCAGATTGTCCTCACTGCATATGCTGGGCAAGGAAACAAGATTTCTTTACGTGTTTTAATTTTAAAATTCTAATAATACTCCATATGATACATACTAATTTTCCCACATTTTCCACCCTTACTAATTCCCTCAACCTAGCTATATTTTTTTATTTTTTAAAGTTATACCGACTGCATTCGCAGTATTATCTTCCTCTCTAGTTGAGGATCTCCTACTCTCCCTTAAAGAAAAGTTTTGTAAACCTTTCCATTTTTCTCCCATTCTAATGGAGCTTACACAGTAAACCTCATTTTGTGTAAATGACTAGATACCTCATTCATACGGTATTGGCAAATGCTATTCTTCCTAAAAGTGGTTTATTGTGACACTAGTAATAACAAACATTCTTTCTTTTCAAAACAATAATAATATAAAGTCTGTACGTTTTTTCCCAACAATTGTTTGCATAAAATATTGCACAGAATGAAATTGATCAGAGAAATCTTCCATGGATGAACCAACGTGTTTATTTTGAAACATATTTTGGTTGAGAGCATACAATCATTGGACAAAATCAACTAGATCAGATGAAACTTTAATTTGAAAGAGATAAATTGTTTTGGAAAGGAGTTTTTTTTGCATAACAATATTGCACAAATTGTTCAAAAGACACTTTGATATTGCTCTTGTCTAGTCCACAAAGTCATCCAGTTCAGTTTCAAAACTCGTTTACGTTATGTGTGGGTTCTTAAAAAGCCACTATCAGCGATATTTCAAGATGTAAACAAATAACGCCCCTATTTTTCATCGAAGTCGATTTTTTTGCACTGTTGTATTGGAAAATTGTTGTAGTAAAGATCCCTGTAAGTGACTAAGCGCATACACGCCCGTCGTATTGTCAAAGATGATATTATGATTTTTATGCTTGGTTACAATATACGTTCGGGATCCGACTTTTATGGTCTAGAACAGTCGTAAATGGCATCTTCAAGACCGCTTTAAAATGCTTTGGTGTCTATTTTTTCACAAAGAACAGTAATACAAGGTGTTGATATAACCTAACACTAGCAACTTAAAGACAAAATCAGCATTTTAAATTTGGAGAAAAAAATGACTGATAGTGGCTTTAAGCTTGGCAAATAAATTATTATAATGATGTCTGTTGTCTTAGTTCTCCAATGCAGTCTTCCTTTAACAATGATTTCTACCTTGAATTGGAAGAATTGTCTTCAAAGTTATTTCAGCTTATGCGAATGGACTTGAGCTACTTGAACCTCAAAAAAGTTATATTAGCGAGAATAAAGTTGTTGAAAAGAGATCTTGTTTTCACTAACTGGACCAGGTCATAATTAACTTTTTTGAATGTTTAAAAATGTTTAAAATTGATAATCTGATACATTTAGTTAATTGTAATTGGATTCCAGCCCAATCTCCCTTTCGCAGGTTCTCTTCGGGATAGCTCGGTTTGGAATAACAAGTCTTTCTCAGCGATTAATCAAATGGATTATGATAGCATTCATTTGGTTAACACAATAAATTTAACAACCTAAATTATAATACTTACTTCAATGGCCTTCTGTCTTTAAGAATATAGGGAGGGATTAGAACTGAGTTGACGAGAATTACGTTTTCCCTCTAATTATTCACACACTATTCGTACCATACTATTCGTAGGTTGGGCACTTCCTATCTTTCACACCAGATTGTCATATTCATTGCAATGATAATTCTAATAATACTCCAGATGATATATACTAATTTCCCACAAAAGTCTTGCATTCTCTGTAATGAAAGGCCAGATTTCAGGGACGGCCGTCGCTAGGACATGTTTGTCAGGGGCGGTGTAAACTGAAGAAATGTTATCGACTGCAGTAGGAGGTCCTTGGAAGCCGTAGTGAGCGAATAAGAAAACAATTTACAACTAACAGCGCACGGTGCGGGCCCACGGAAGGCGTTAAGTAGATGTCTTACAGACCATATTTTTTTGATTGTCCTCCCGCCACTGAACTGCCACCGCAAGTGCCATTGGACACAACCGGGCGAAACCGGAAAAGCCCTGATGAACTGGTGGGGGACAAGGGGCCCGCTTCTAGGGCCCCCCTGGCGGGGGGCAGGGGGCAGAGCCCCTGCGGGGCCGGGGCGGAGGCCCCCCGGAGTCTTGATTAAAGCTATCAGAACCTTCAAGATGACCACTGTTTGAGGGTAAATAGCAACCAATTCAAAGTAAGACCGAGTAAAGGCTGGTTTCTAAGTTTGCTCACTGAGACGGGAGTATACATGTATAAGGTTGTACTGCCAAAGAGAATTGCATATAGCGAGACGCCAATGTCATTAATGGGTGTGGTGCAGAAACGGAGCCCTTATTGGGGGGCCAGGGGCGAAGCCTCCGGAAGCTCTTGGATATCAGCTATTCATAACCTTCAAGATTACACTTTTTAGGGGTAAATGGTAACCAAATTCAAAAGAAAAGTCTGGTTTCTAACGTTGCTTCACTGATACATTGATAACTGGGCAGTATAAGATTGGTTTACCGCCGAAGGGGGAAACTATAACATTATAGCTCTAGCGTGCATGTCTTAAACGATGCGGGGCATGAGAAGAGCACCCCTGCCGGGAGTTCAGGGGGTGGAGCCCTGGAAGCTCTTGGATTTTTAGCGATTAAGAAAGGTATTGGAAGGGTTAAGTATAGTAATTTAATTCAAAGGAAGCCAGTTAGACCTATAAGTTTTGGGCTGGGGGCTAGGAAATCGATCCCTACCAATTTTTTCTGAACACTAAGCTCACCCCGACTGAAAATTCCCCTTATACTGGTTGGGTGTTTTTAGACAAAATTGGGGAATGGGCCCAGGGCCCCCTCGTGTTTTCTCAACTTTATTTTACAACTTTTGATCACAAGTACTGTGGCACATTAACCAATTCATGATTACCGTGGTAGGCTTTGGAACATAAAACTAATTGGCTGTGAGGGGGAAGCAAATATGTGTGTCTTTGGATGTATGTAAGTCTCGATTTCAATTTTCATTGCGTTCTGATGACGTTCTCCTTTTGTTTCATTCTTGCGTCCATTTCTCTCTTTCTTTTCGCTTCTCTTTACCTCTTCTTTCTCTTTCTCTTTTCCTTCTCTCCTCTCTCTCTCTCGCTCTCTCTTCACATTTTTAGGTTTCTCTTTTGAGGATGTGGGGGGTGTTCCACCCCCCCACCACCCCCCATGGCGACGGGCTGGCCAGATTATCTCTGTTTGGTTCATGAAACAGGTGAATCGGGCCATATGTTTCACGTTCTGCATCCTTCCTAACTATCGACGCTGTCCAAAACAACTTTTTTCTCCGGTGGACACGATGGGTTGAATATACTTAAGTTATCTTTCTCATTATCTCGCCCCGCCGCTCGCTAACAAGTAGTCAAGTTATATAGTGAAGGACCCGACTGAAGATGAGAGATCTAGAACAAATTGACCTGTTTTTGAAATGGGACCTTTTTATCAGACAACCATAGCTCATTTTTTAATTGTATACAATTCTCACACTGTTCGTGCTTGATGAGATATCGCCACGGCATATCGTACATGTTTCCTAAAATCTATATACACTCTAGGATGTATCAAGAGTGAGTTTTTGAATTCTCTAAGAAACTAGATAAGAAAAAACCTCCACTGAGAAATATGTTACATAAATGATAACCTGGAATGTCAGTTATAATTTATGGCATCAGTACATCAGTCATAGGTGATATTGTGAAGAAAACAAGATGACAGATATTTTTGAAGATACACCGTCTGGATGTGTTTAGCATCGCCCTCGGTGGGTAGTGTATTAATAGACATTCTTAAAGTAGCGGGCTTCCAATTGAAAACGTAAAATAAAAAGAAAAAACTACACAAATAATCAAATCTGCGGATTCTCTTTTGTAACTTATTAAATGTTGAAAAACTTCTACCCGATATCCACTTGCAGTTCAATATCATCATATATAATTCATGTTTTCAGGTAAAAATTGGTTAAAGTACGGTAAATTTACTTCGATATTGAGTGTCGGCCGTGGGCATGATGGGTGATCTTGTTGTTTTGTGTCTGTCGTGAATAATAGGTGTGAGTGAGTGTGTTGGAGGTTTTGTGCTTGTTGCTTGTTTGTCATTCAAGCGTCAACAATGAGTATACACTCGGTCAATAAAATTACTTTGTTTTGTTAATTGTTATTTTTTTTTCAAAGTTGATACAACAGTTTTGTATAGAGTTTCATGTCAAATCACATGAGTGTCGGGATCAATAAAAACTGCGAAGCTGATTAATTCAGGTAATCAAAAAACAAATATATAGCTCTTCTGTGATTTGTATTTGTTAATACGTAGGTCTTGACGTGCCTATCTATCATTGTCCAATGAACCTTTGCCAATACCGGTACACATTATTATATAATGGTCCAATGACATTGCAATATGGTACACATTATTCTATAATTGGTCTGAAGGATATTCGGCTGAATAGCTTGAATAGAGAAAGGAAAATGGATTACCAGATACATAACGGCAAAAACAAAATCATGACAATTAATGTACAATGGACCACAACTTACAGTAGAGGATCGTCCATCTAAATGATTCTCAATGGGGGTGGTGAATTTGATTAAGAAAAAACCTCACTGAGAAATATGTGACTACATGATAACTGGAACGTCAGTTATACGTTTCATGCTCAGATCACATCTTTACAGGATATTGGTACAGAAAATCCAGATGACAGATATTTAAAGATACCCCGTCCTGGCATGTGTTTTAGGACCTCGCGGCTTGGTGTATCTAATAGAAATTCTTCTCAAGTAGCGGAACTTACAATTGAAAACGTAGAATAGAAAGCAAAAAATTACACAAAAAAAATCAAAGCCGGAGTATGTGTTTCACTTTTAACTGAAAATGTCAAAGTCAATCGGATATCAAATTGCAGTTCAATATCAGTATATTTAATTTCATGTTTTCACAATTAAAAAAAAATGGTGGTAAAATACGGGACATTACTGTCAATATTTAGGTCGGCCGTGGGCATGAATGTTCGTGATCTTGTTTGTTTGTTTTTGTCGATGATATATATAGGTGTGGTGTGAGTGTGTTTGGAGATTGTGCTCGTTTGCTGTTGGTAATCCAACGAGCGTAAACAATAGATTACACTATGGTCAAATAATTACTTGTTATTTTTTTTTCCAAAGTTTTTACAACATCTTGGTAGAGTTTTCATGTCAAAGCAAGAAGAGTTTTGTTTCCGTAGGGATCAAGAAAATTGCGCGGCCTGATAACTCAGGTCATAAACCAAAATATCCAGTCTTCTGTTATTTGGTATTTGTTAATAGAGTTAAATATGGCTTGCCTTATTCTATAATTGGTCCAATGAACATTTGCCAATACCGTTGTGGAAAGCCAGTAGATATAGTCCGGCAGGTATCATAGTCCGGGGCTCCATAGACGAAACGGACTAAAGGTGAAACTAATGTTGTGTGAAGAGTCAAATGAATAGGATTGCCTATTGGTTCACCATTGTTCCCGGATTCTGAGTAAGCCGGACGTAATTACTTCTACACCTGTGCCACATTAATTTATTCTATAATTGGTCTGACGGATATTCGGCTGAATGAATAGCTTGAATAGGAAAGTAACAAGCTTGGATTACGATACATAAAGGTTGTTTAAAACAAATCATGACCAATAATGATACAATGGACACAATTACAGTAGAGGATCATCCAATCTAAAAATTGTTCTCAAGAATTTGATAGAAAAAAAACCCCCTGCAGAAATATGTTACATAAATGATAACCTGGCACGTCAGTTTTTTTTATAATTTTCATGCTCAGATCACATTTCTAGTATATGGTTACAGAAAAAACAAGCTTGACAGATATTTTTGAAGAGATACACAGTCTGGAGTGTGTTTAGCTCGCGGGTGTGGGTATCTTAAAGAAATTCTCTAACGTTAGCGGGATCGAATTGAAAAGTCAAAAGAAAAACTCCACATTACAAATAGTCAAATCTGCGGATTTGTCTTTCTTAACTTATATATGTTGAAACTTCTATCGGAATCAACTTGCCCAGTTCAATATTCAACATAGATATTCATGTTTCACAAAGTACAAAAATGGTAAAGAGTACGGTACATTATGTCAATAATTTAGTCGGCCGTTGGGCCATGAATGTTCTGATATTGTTTGTTTCTGTTATTTGTGTGGGATATATATCTAGGTGTGAGTGGTGTTGGAGATTTGTGCTTGATTTGCTCCAAGCTTTCAACAGATGCGCATACACCTCTGGGTCAAATGTATCTTGATAATGACAAACTGATAATCTTTTATCATGTTTAATCTATAAAGGTAAATTTGAGCCAAAAAGTATCTTTTGAAAGGTGTGAAAATTCACTCTTTTAGATGGGCCTTGCTAGTGGTAGTCACTTCTAAAAGAGTGAAATACACTTCATTCGAGAGTATAATTGGTGCAGTGAACTTTAGCCAACACTGGTACACAAATGCTCAAACACCTTCTGTGATGGCCCCTTCGATTGCCAAACTACTTCGTATTTGGAATGGTTTAGACTGCAACAAGTGTGACGGATGGCAGAGAGGTAAGCGTTCTTCAAACTAAAAAAGGTACACATCACGGCTTATAAGCGCAGCGCGAAGCGACGCTGTCTGACAAACGGGGGGGCCGGTATGTAACATATTGGACAGCTATCTGAAAAATCTATTTAGGCTGCAGGTTTAAAAAATACCGACCCTCATTTGATCCCCCTTTTCGTTTCTTACCATTAAAGCTACGGAGTTATAATCGACGGGAAACTAACCGGAATTCGCCATTGTAATATTGGAAGTTTTCAATTGGTAGTCCGATATTACAACAAGTAGTAATTGTTTTAATTCTCCCATTCTGTTGATATTTGTTTTCTCGCAAATTTATGTTTTTATGTACTTGTTTTCAACATTAAACCTATGTTTAATGTTGTGCTGATATTTTAAATCAGGATTGGAATAATTAAAGTACGATTAATAAATATTTTACAAATAATAATAATAAATTTCATCTAATAGATGGCGCCCTTTTAAATTCGTCATTCTTCAGGGGCACACGGTCGGCAAGAAAATCCTAATTTTTAGATGTTTGTCATTGGTTAACCACGGAAAGCGAGGATCTACGGCAAACAAACATTTTTTGGATGACAGCTGCATATCAAAGTGAAGAATAAATACAAGACTTAAACCAGGGGGGCGGGGACACGATTGCGGGATAGGGCATTCTCCAAACTGATTCGATTTACAAACCAGTAATGCATTTAAGTACTAATTTGCAAAAATTAATTAGCATATTGACCTATTTTCTTGATTTTCATGACATTTTGTGAACACAATATCTGGAGATCTGTAAGTCACACGGGGCTGAAAAATTGGAGGGATGCGAGGTTACAGATTCTCGAAACTGATTAGACTATACAACAGTACATTGTCCTGGGTTTGGGGACATTGTCTGGGTACAAGACATTGTCCTGGGGTTTGGAATTGTCCTGGGGATATGGGACATGTCCTGGAGTATGGGAACATTGTCCTGGGGATGGGACAATTGTTGGGATATGGGACATTTCATGAGGTATGGGCACATTGTCCTGGAGGTATGGGACCTTGTACTGGGGTATGGACATGTCCTGGGGATCTGGGGACATGCCTGGAGGTTGGGAACATCGTTCCTGGAGGTATGGACATCGTCCTGGACGTATGGGACATGGTCGGAGGTTATGGACATTGTCCTGGAGGATGGAACATGTTCTGGCAGTCTGGGACATTGCCCCGGGGTTTGGGACATTGTCCGAGTAATGGGGCCATTGCACCTGGGTTATGGGATCATTGTCCGGGGGTATGGGACATGTCCTGGGGGGGGTATAAGACATTGTCCTGGGTCTGGACATTGTCCTGGGGTTATGGACATTGCTTGGGAATGGGTATTGTCCTGGGGTATATGAGGACATGTCGGGTGGGTATGCAACATTGTCCTGGGGGATATGGGACATGGTCCGGAGAGGTATGGGGAACCTGGTCTTGGAGGTATGGGACATTGTCCATGGGGTTAGGGACATTGTCCTGAAGATTGGGACATTGTCCTGGAATATGGACATTGTCCTGGAGTTTGTGTTGAGGACATTGTCCCGGGGATAGGGACATTGTCCTGGAGGTATGGGGCCATTGTCTGGAGGTATGGGACATTGTCTGGGGTATGGGACATTGTCATGCGAGTATGGAAACATTTGTCCTGGGGAAGGTGACATTGTCCTGGAGTATGGGGAATTTTCCTGGAGGTATGGGGGGCATGTCTGGATATGGGGGACATTGTCCTGGGGTATGAGACAATGACAATGTTAAAATGACATATTTTTTACATGTTGTATATTGTTATTGCTGACTCAGAATACATTTCAGGTGAGCCTTGTAAACGGAAACTGAAATTGTGCATTTAGAAATGATTCGAGAAAACAATCAACATAACCATCAGCACGACATATTGGGACCGCCCGTCCTTTCTTTTTACCAAAGCTGTCATACTATTCGGCTAGGAAGTCGAAAGACATAGACCTTAAACTAGGGGGCGGACACGATCTTGGCTGGATTTGGGAATGTGGGATTTTAAACGGTAATTTAGGGAATTCTTGCGTGCATTTTTTATGGCAAATGGACAGAATAAAAGGTGAAATCTGAAGCGATACGCTTATCAGGTTCTACCGCATCATATTATTAAATCCTAGGGTTTTCTTACCTCATTAAGATCTTGCAACAACTGCAGGAATGTCAAGTCTCGAGTTGCGCTAGTGGATAGGAGATTATCGTCATTTACAGAAACCAAAATGATGTAGATCCTGTTTTAATCCGTTTAAGAAAATCTCACTATATTTCACTAATTTTCAGGGCGAACCACATGCCTAATTCGGACAGGTATAAAAAACACTCTAGATAAAACATTATCACGTGTACATTACGATATTAACCCAATTCGAGTGTCTGCGCAATAGTCGTTTAAATTAAACAGAGCACGAGGGAGGGAATTGCCGTTAGTACAAGTTTAGCAAATTAAGCAGGTATTTATTTGTACGAAATGCCGTAACTGGCTGATGGATATATTTATTTGGTTTAAAAAAGTAAAGTGTTTAGGAGAAAAAAACGCAAGCACACAACACACGGTATATAACACCATATGACCCAGACCATGGCTCCGTGGCTCAGCAATGTATTGAAACCTACACTAATGTGGAAAGCACTTAAGGTGGTTAACTTCCTCAACAAAATGAAAAATAATAAAAAATTATAGTTAATTACACAACGATATGGGTGTGTCATTGATCCTTATAAAAGAAAGAAATAATTAACTGAAAACAAAATAAACATAATGTTAACATTATAATGCGCCCTTTTTCCTGCGGTGATACAGGGTTCCCAAATGATAAGTTCCCCCCTAAAATTGAGGACATTCTTGGAATAACTCACTTAGAACTGGATGCTTAGAAAAATTTAAAAAGTTCAAAAAACACTTAAAAAAAAAATTTGGCTCTGCCACAAAAGTTGTGCTTTTCAAAAAAACACTTTTGGTATCAACACACATTCACTTCCAAAAATGATGTGGTCCGAAAAAGTGGCACTTATAAAAAGTATCAAAGGACTGAAGTAAGAAATTATAAAATTTACAACAACGATTTCATGTTCCTTTCTTTGTATGCATTGCGGTCTGAAGTAAATAGCTTAAAACATAACCTTCGTCTTTCCAAGCCTTTGTTGTTAACAACGGTTTACCGGGGGGTCTCCCCTCGAGAATTTGTTATTATAAAGCACCGATGCTTATGATTTGATACCAATGGATAGCTGAGTACCTCCTTCCATTGATCCAAAATAAGTACAACTACCTAGTATGGCGTCACAATGGAGGTCATCAAGTCAGCGAGTCGGCAAAATTTGGCATTTTCACCACATGGCCGAAAATCCAGTTTACGCTAAAATCGCAGGAATTATCGGATATTCATGCGGTATACAGCTCTAAATGATGGCATTTGGCTTGTTTAGTAGTTTTACTTAACCTAGAGTTTTAGAGCCATACTGGCATAATATATTCAAAAAGCACCAGTAAAATAGCTTGGGTGGCAACCACCCACCTACCCTTCGACGTGGACGGCATAGCTTAACCTCGGTGAAAGTGCTACCTTAACATTTTTTCGCTAAAAATGACCGGAAAGGTGAGAGAACGATTACCTAGAAGCCTTTTACGAAAGTTGTTAGCATTTTAGCGCACCGGAGCGAAGTTCACTGGAGGGGGTGGTATCCACCCCCACCCCCCCCCCCCACCCACTGGTATAAGACAAGGGGTACACCATGTAGGGCCAAACAAATAAACAAAAAGACCATATGCAGTCAAAAAATAATGAGATTAGAGTTGTGTAAGCAACACCAGGTGAATTGTTAAGCAGATCGACACATAAGGAGAACGCTACTCTGGCTCAATGTGTGGAAGTATCCAGCGACAGGACAACCACATTGATGCAACAGAACATCAGCAAAATTGTTAAACAAAATGGGAACGCTGCAATGATGTCATTAGTGCATCCTGGAATGAAAAACAATTAAGCTTATTTTGATTGAAAACAGGCATTTCAAACATACCTATTTCATTTCAAAAAAAAAAATGTTGCAAAGAAAAATGGTATATTTGATAATGATGAATGTAAAGCTTACGTCTCTTTGTTTGTTTTCCTGCATATTTGTCTTGTTTTGTTATTTGTTTGCCTATGCGTCATTGTTTTAAGCTTATTTACTTCAGCCACAATAAAGGAAGAAACGAAATCATTGTGGCAAATGGATAAATTCTCGACTTTAGACCTTTGAATACGTAAAGTGCCACTTTTTCTGACAACATCTTTTTTGGAAACTGAGTGTGTGTTGAGGCCAAAGGTGTTTTTTGAAAACACGACGTTTGTCGCAGAGCCCAATGTTTCCTCTCTTTAAAACTTTTTAAAATTTTCAAAACATCCATTTCTAAGTGGAAGTATGCAACGAATGCCATCGATTTTAGGGGGAACTTATTTTAGGGAACCCCTTCTAGTAGACAGGTACATCCCAGGTCATAACTAATCTACTTTCCTACCACCATTCACTATTATTTTTATGTTTTAATAGCTATATTCTTCAAAATAAGCATTTGGGCCACCCTGCATTTTTGACTAAAAACATATGGATCCCAAAATACAAATTCTACAAAAATGGCTAAAGACCGTATTTTTTCCGTTGCGAAATGCATACAAAAACTCTTAATTCCCATTTTAATTTACAACACCCATGCTCTTTGCTTGGACAAAGTGAAATTTCAAATTATCGAAAGATTCCAAATGGCCACCACAAACTCTCAATACATTGATGGATTGCCTTAAGTTTATTCTTAAGGATATTATCGGTAATAGAACTGATGCATTGTTAACTTATGTTGAGCTACTACAAGGACGCATTTAGGGCTATCATTGTTTCTCAAAAGGCGGCTAAAAAATTCAAAATGCTGATTTATGTTAATTACAGTAATGTATATCTTTAACTGTACTGTTGGGAATTATTTCGTTCTCTAAATTGTGTATTACAATTATTTATTACTAAATTAAATATATCTACCGATTATCTAACAAGTATTTAAAAAAACGGTGTCGGGTCCCAGGTAAATAATCATTTTACAAGAATAACAACATTAACAAGCATTTTAAAGGTAAATGGTTTATCTAGTTTTCAATTGGCAGTTTTATTACAGAAACATGTATAAAAAAATCTCATAACTGATTCAAAGTGATGTTTGATACATGATCATAAGATTGCATTAGAACCATCACCTTGTTACAACTTGATCTCCCGTTGACCTTTGACCTTGGTGTTGCACATTTGACCTCACATAGTTATAAGCTTTAATTAACATAGTTTTAAGACCTTCCTGTCCATTCAAATAAAGAAAATAAAAAAACGCCGCAATTGGGCGCAAAATGTGTTAACTGATCCCCAAGTTATATCTTTAAATTACATATTTTTTTTTTTTTTTTAATATTTCAATAAATAATAATAATAATAGCAGAGATTTATATAGCGCTATGCTACTGGCCTATAAGCGCTTTCACAATGGTCGCTGATCACTGTGGCCCTGTCATACCATAAACCATTTATTTAGCATCATTTCAATGATGCAGCATCGGGATCAGCGCTTCCCTTATCAGCAAACAACATCGAGATAACCGATCGCAGCCGGAATCATCTTCCCAGTATCGCATGGTTCAATCGGGACACTAATTCGATTTAATTTCTTGTCCATGGAGATACAAGATAGCTGAATCTCACATGCCTCGAACGCACGCCTATAACGCATGGATGAGCATACACTGGAGTCGAGCGCTTACCTGATTGAGCTATCTTGTCCGCTTAATAAATAATCAATAAGAAAATAGAAATTAACGCCCAATTGGGCGCACAAATGGGGTGTTTTTAAAACTGAATCCCAAGTTATATCTTTAAATAACATATGTTACTACTTCCTGTCCTTTCAAATAAGAAAATAGAAAAAACGCCCAATTTGCGCGCAAATGTGTTAAAACTGAATCCCCAAGTTATAAGCTTAATTTAACATAGGTTACACCTCCTGTCATTTCAAATAAATATACTAATAATAGCAGATATTTATATAGCGCCGTAATGCTATTGGCCTCTAAGCCTTTCCACACATGGTCGCTGATCACCCAACCATACCATAACCATTTAAGCCCAACCATACCATAAACCATTAGCATCATTTCAAGGATGCAGCAGATCGGATCAGCGCTTTCCCTTCTCAGCAAACATACATCGAAATAACCATCGCAGCCGGTATCAGCTTCCCAAATATCCCATGGGTAAATCGAGACAACTAATCGGTTAATTTCTTGTCCCGGGAAATTACAAGATAGCTGAACTCACAGGGCTCGAACGCACTCCTATCCCCTGGATGAGCAATACACTGGAGTCAAGCGCTTACCTGATTGATATCTTGTGCCCTTAATAATAATAAATAAAGAAAATGAATAACGCCAATTGGGCGCAAAATGTGTTAAAAAACTGAATCCCCAGTTATAAGCTTAATTTACATAGGTTACGCCTTCCTGTCATTTTTAAATCACTAAAAATAGAAAAAAAGCCCAATTGGGCGCAAAATGTGTTTTAAAACTGATGCCCAATTATAAGCTTTAAATTAACTAGGTTACACCTTCCTGTCATTTCAAATAAAGAAAATGAAAAAACGCCCAATTTGGGCTCAAAATGTGTTAAAACTGAATCCCCCAATTATAAGCTTTAATTTAACATAGGTTACACCTTCCTGTCATTTCAAATACAGAAATAGAAAAAACGCCCAATTGGGCGCAAAATGTGTTACAACTGAATCCCCAAGTTATAACTTTAATTTAACATATGTTACACCTTCCTTCATTTCAATAAAGAAAATAGAAAAAACGCCAAGTGGCGCAAAATGTGTTAAAACGAAACCCCAAATTAATCAGCTTTAATCTACATAGGTACACATTACTGTCATTTCCAATAAGGAAAATAGAAAACGCCCAATTGGGCGCAATTGTTAAAACTGAATCCCCAAGTTATAAGCTTTACTTTAACAGAGGTTACGCCTTCCTGTCATTTTAAATAAGAAAATGAAAAAACGCCCAATTGGGCGCAAAATGTGTTAAAAATGGTTAAAAAGTTTTAAAAAAAAAAAACGCCCAATTGGGGGCAAAAGTGTTAAAACTGAATCCCCAGTTATAAGCTAATTTAACATAGGTTACACCTCCTGTCATTTCAATAAAGAAAAAACGCCCATTGTGCGCAAAATGTGTTAAAACTGAATTCCCCAAGTTATAAGCTAGAATTTAACATAGTTTACAACTTCCTGTCATTTCAAATAAAGAAATTAAAAACGCCCAATTGGGCGCAAAATGTGTTAAAACTGAATCCCGACGTTATAAGCTTTTTATCATAGGTTACACCTTCCTATCATTTGCAAATACGAAAAAAAAAAAGGCGCAAAATGTGTTAAAACTGATTCCCCAAGTTCAAGCTTTAATTTAACATAGGTTACACCTTCCTATCATTCCAATAAAGAAAATAGAAAACAACGCCCAATTGGTCGCAAATTGGATAAAACTGAATCACCAAGTTATAAGCTTTAATTTAACATAGGTTTACACCTTCCTGTCATTTCACAAAATAAAGGGAATAAGGAAAATAGAAAAAAAAACGCCCAATTGGGCGCCAAAATGTGTTAAACTGAGGTCCCACCAAAAGTTATAAGCTTTAATTTAACATAGCTTACCCCTCCTGGCATTTGCAAAATTTTGGGAATTTTGGGAGGAGGTGTAGCCGCATGCAGGGCCGCTCACGGTCTGTCATTATTCTTCATATTTTTTTTTGCTTGTTGATGGATGTTGGTGTTATGTCGTTGAATTTAAATGGACTGGTGAGTATCTTAGAAGATAAGTAACTGTATTTGTGCAAATATTAGCTGATAGTTTTGAGGATTTCAACACCTTTCGTTTCTAAGCTCGAATAGCCCGTAAAGCTGACATTAGTGTTGTATACACCTTGACTGTGTTGTTGTTGACTGGACCTCCATTAACTTACGCCTCACTGCTCATCCGTAACATGTATACCTATTCAAGAGAGGCACTTTTGAAATAAGTGAAATAGTGTGAATGTTTTAGAGCTAGGCATAACTTCAGTCACAGTGAATGGACTTTAATGAAAGACTTAAGATTGCCAAAGACACGCCGTGGGGTTGTCGATCTGGGATCAGTAAACAGAGGACAATATTACCAAATCCGTATATCGCAAAGATGGCAACAGATAACGCGACATTTAATCCCCGGGGGGTGGGGTGCATACGAACCTGGTAAAACTATAACGAAAAACGGATAATTATGAGCCAAAAGCAAAAGGTTTCATTGCCTACGGTGGACTTATTGTAAGCTCATTTTAAATCATTAAAACAATAGTTGATGAATTAGCACAATTATACAAACCCTTAGTGTAGATATAGCCGGTGTATCTGATCCTGGTTTTCCCCAAGCAAACCTGAAGAGCATTTCGAGATTGATGATATGTACTATAACAAAAAGTGCCCGATAGAAGAGGAGGGGGAGTGGAGTGCCATTTATGCACGTGAGACCATTGGAGCCCAAAAGATTTGATTGATAGTAAGAGGTGCCTGATCATCGAATAGTACTGTGGGTAAAAGTAAGACCGCAGGAGATACCGTGATATTTCGGTGTTTTTTTTATGGACCATGACATTATTGGCCCTGAGGAAAATAAGCATGAGAACGGATCTCCTTGACACTGTTGGATGGTTTCGTTATATAAGCAACCAAACCACCCTGATGCTGTGTAGTAATTATTTGTTGGATATGAAATCAACTGGATACCTCTCAGATTTGCTCTGGCATATTCTTTTTCCAGGGTTGTCAAAAAAACAACGCGGAAGGACCGCAATCACTTGATAAAAATAATCACCAATAGAAAAGTTATTATTTACAAGAGCCAGAAATATTTCACCGATCGGAAGAGTGATCATTCTTGTGTACTGTGGTGTCCTTTGACCAGTTTTCCTGTACAATCTAACAGATCGCGGTCGCGGAATTGGTTACGACCAATGAGGGACTCGAATATTCGGGAATTTGGTTGTTGGATATCTGATTTGATTGGTAGGTGTGTGATGACCAGCACACAGCAGGCTGGGTAATTGTAGGCGTCGTCTACGGAACATTGACAATCTGGTATTGGATTTCATTCCCTAAAGAAGACAGTCAGAGTCAATTCATTCATAAAACCTTGGTTAGGACTAGCTATGTTTAGAGCTTTAATCCAGTGAGAGGGAGACAACAAGTTTCCACCGCGAGGACGTTCAGCAGATGGAAAGACGCTTGCGTAACAATAGTTAGTCGCGATGATTTTTAGAGCAAGAAAGAGCATTAAAATCCAGGGTGCTGCAACGTCAAAAAAAGGGCAAATCTGGGTGAATGGTATAAACGGATTAAACTCAAGGCAAACTTAGGTAACACTGAAACAACTATTCAACCTCCAGGCTATTGATGTCAAATGACTTGAGGTGTTGCTAATAGTATTAATGATATTTGCTTCAGGATCCAAGGATATCGAACACTCGATACTACTAAGCTTCCGGCATATCTGCCTGATTTTAAACCATGGCCCTACTTAGAAGAAGTTTGAGGTTTTGAGATGTTAATAAAGTTAAGGTGGGGGGACAAGCAG
This sequence comes from Ophioderma brevispina, assembly GCA_023653785.1. Lineage (NCBI taxonomy): Eukaryota > Metazoa > Echinodermata > Ophiuroidea > Amphilepidida > Ophiodermatidae > Ophioderma > Ophioderma brevispina. The sequence goes on along the minus strand of JAMKCH010007776.1, from coordinate 57,869 downwards.
GGGGGCCTGATGGTAGTCTCGCCATGTTGATAAAGGAGTTCTCTTATGAATTGAGTAAGCCAATTACAGCTATCCTAAATCAGTCTTACAAAGAAGGGATTTTGTACCATCTCAGTGGAAAAGGGCTGTGGTAGTCCCAATTCCAAAAACCAAGCCCGCAAAATTGGGAAAAAAATGAAGGACATGGTTCATGACTGATCACTTTGCAAAAAGTTGCCGAGGGATTTGTGGCTAAGTGGGTGTTAGAAGATTTAGAATGTAACATCGATCCTAACCAATATGGGAAATAGGAGGAGGAGTTCAAACGTACTCACTACTTGTGAAAAACTGATGGGGACACTTTGCTTAAAAAATTCTGACAAACCTGGTCATGTTAGCTCTGTTGTAATCAACTGATTTCACGCAAAGCCTTTGATTTAGCGATATAACCTCTAATTAAAAAATTATATCACTCTGGGCGTGCGCTTGCGTCCATTCAGTTATTGCTTGCATTGCAAACTTCCTTGATGGAATGAGAAACAGTTTTTTGTGTCAGGTATAGGGGACAAAGTAGCAAGTGGGTAAAACTCAAAGGTGGTGTTTTCCACAAGGAACACGAATTGGCCCACTTGGCTTTGTATGACTTTGGTCAATGACGCGGCTACGGAAAACGCCCTATACATTAAATATGTCGATGACCTTACCTTGATTGAGACAAAATCCGTGATAACTTCAGCCATGCAGACACATCTTGACGAATTCAGTTGATTGGGGCCCAAGGAAAACCATATGAATTTAACCCTTCTAAATGTGCCCACATGAAAGTTTCTTTTCTGAAGAAACAAGTGAGGGGTTCGAGCTCTTACAATTGATCAAACTCCACTTCAAGAGGGTCTCGGTAGCAAAGACATACTGGGTGTCTATGTAGTTCAGATCTAAAATGGTAGTAAGAAAGTAAGCTATCTGGGAGGTGCTTAAGAAGCTAACATCTAGACTGTTACTTATTAAAACTCTTAAACACTTTAACTGCAAACGGATGATCTTGTAACCCTCTATTATGGATTCGTCGCCCCAATTGCTGAATAATATGCTGCTCCTGTGTGGCACTCTGGGCTTGCTGTTCGTGAAGATTTCGCTCTTGAACGGATCCAGAAAAGGGCATGCAGGATCAACTTGGGCAATGTTATTCTCACTTATAGTGAAGCTCTCTTGAGGCGTCAATCTTCAGGCTTTAACATGATAGACGTGAACAACTTTGTCTGGGTTTCTTCACTCTTTAGAGTCTGAGCTGCTTAAACAACGGGTGCTACCTAGAAGAAGCACCATACACGGCAGAGAACTACGAAACTCAGGACAAATTTTTCGCCAAAAGGTTAGGACAGATCGTTACAAACAAAGTCCACTTACTGTTCATGACTATATGGTACAATGACAACAAGTGTTAATGTATCTTCTATGAATTGTTTGTATGTAATTAATGTTCTGGTGATGCATTGGTGATTGCAGTTTGAATGGATATGTGTTTGTGTGCTAGTGTGTTAGAAGTGAGTGTTGTGGATGTGGGTGGGTGTTAATGGTTGTTGGTGGTGGCTGTTGATATGTTTATCTGCTGTATTTTTATAATAATGATTTGGTTATGATATATGACTTATAAAAGATAAATCTTTTTGCCTTAATGATTTTATTTGTGTATAATATTGTTAAAATTGTTGTAATTCAGCTTTTATATGTGCTGCAATAATTTTTAATAAACCTTTAATGAATGAAATGAAATGAATGAAATAAGTAAAATAGAAAAAACGCCCAATTGAGCAAACTGTGTTACAACTGAATCCAAGTTATAAGCTTTAATTTAACAAATGTTACACCTTCCTTTCTTTTCCAAATAAAGATTACCTAAATAAACTTCTCTAAATAATATCAACACAATACATGGTAAAGCTTCAATCATTACGTAGTATACTCTACTTGGCCTGATCATTTTCTTACTTTAACTCTTCTCCTATTTGTTACTCACCCTTTTATCTTCCTGCAAACGTTTTAACAAACAAATTCCCATCAAAAAGTCCATCTTCAACATCATACTAAACTCAAAGAAATGCTTTTTTAAGGCGCATTTTCAAACATGCAATGGTGTTATTCTTTGTCTTCTGACATGCTCGCATTACAACCACACCCACACTAAAACGTCCAAATTAATAGTATACGAGATATTTTCATAAAGAAACATTTTAATGAAATTACCTTCACTATAGAAATAGACTTCCCCTTCGCAATTTTGCGATCAAGTGGTTTCTATAAGTCTGGGAAAAACAAGCTGAAATTCAACAATGCTGACAAGTTCATGTAAAATACACGATTTAGTCGTGTTTAGGCAAAATTGCATAAAAAAAAAAAACCGCCCATATGTTGGTTCTGGTAGCAGCACACCACATATTTACATCATGCATCACTAAAGATAACGTTATTGGTATGCTTATAACAATTGTGCCAGCCATTTGCACTTTTTTGGGTACACCTCAAACCAATTGATATTTTTGCTTTGTGATGCAAAGACTATCCTTTGTACATTAAGAGCCCATTTTTGAGTTTTGTGTACGTTTTTTGACGTGTATAAACATTGTAAGCTCATTTTGGGTCAAAATTGTATTTTGGCCGCTATTCTCTTAAAATTTAAAAAAATCAGGGTGGGCCCAAAAGCTTATTATAAATCATATACTTATACAACATAAAATCACAATTTATCATCCTGAAATGGCAGAGCTAGTTTAGCTATGAACCTGGGGGTACACTACTTTTGAGCATGTGGGAGGAAATTAGTTAAGTAGTTTAGACGAGGGAAGTTATTCCAAACATAATTAACATGTTTCCATACCTCCTGAATCATATTTACTATGTTTTAATGTTGCCATAACAATATTGTTTCAAAAAGCTTTTGGGCCACGGTGCAATGTTACTTAAAAACAAATGGCGGCCAAAATACCATTGACCCAAAATTAGCTAACAATTAAAAAATGCCTCATAATCATCAATATTTACCCACTTAAATGTACGAAAGCGTAGATCTTGGCAGCTACACACTAAAACTTTCAATAGTGACACGTAACCCAAATACTTAAAAATGACCGTCACAAACGCTAAATACAATAAGCTAACCATAAGTTTATTCTTTACAATATTAGCTAATTTAATAAGGCATTTTAAATATTGTTGAACAACTCCAAAAAATTATGGGACTAATCATTTTGTGCCCAAAATGGCGGGCCATCAAGAAATCCAAATGGCGGTCAAATACAATTTTTGACTAAAAATCGACTAAATCGTGTATTTTACATGAATTTAAATTGTTAGCCTTTGAATGTTTCCAGCTGTTTTTTTTTTTTAGATAATCGTAGCTAGATATAATTAATTGATAAATAATTGTAATAACAACCACTTAGAGAACGAAATAATTTTTTTCCCCCACAGACAGTTAAGTAATACATTACTGTAATTAGCTATATCAGCAATTTGGATTTTTTTTAACCGCCTTTTTGAGAAACAATGATAGCCCTTATGCTTTCCTTGTAGTAGCTCATAAGTTTTAACAATGCAATCAATTATATTACGATAATATCCTTAAGATAAACTTAAGGCATCCATCATGTATTGAGCGTTTGTGGTGGGTGGCCATTTTGAATTTCTTCACTAATTTGAAATTTCCACTTGTCAAATGCAAGACATGTGTTTGTAAAATAAAATGGGAAATTAAGAGTTTTTTGTGTGTTTCTCAACGGAAAAAATACGTTTTAGCCATTTTTTAGTAAGAATTGTATTTTGGGGGGGCCGGCATGTTGTTTTTAAGTCAAAATCAGGTGGCCCAAAAGCTTATTTATTTGAAGAATATAGCATATCAACATAAAACATACAGTGAATGTTTGGTCGGAAGGGATTATTTATACCTGGGATGTAACCTGTCTATATACAAAGCGCAGGACCAACGCAAGAGTTTACAGCGGCAGCAGCTATCAGCGCCAGTTTGCTACAAATCCAAAACACAAACTGAACACAGAACGTTTTCATGGTCTTTCCCATACACATGAACTATGAGAGGGTGCAATTCTTATTTTGATCAATGGCCTCCTCTACAAATAAAATACAGAATTGAGTATTTAAGAAATAAATCTACTACACGAAAGCCCCGCTGAGATTTTTAACCGCGGACCCTTGAGTCCAAAGATAAGCTTTCTATAATATCCTAGACTCGCACCCGCGTTGGTTCTAGTGGGGAGTAAAGAACGTATATCATATACAATGCGGATCTAAAAGTCATATCTGTATGTCTTGGCCACCATCCTCTCCCAAAACCTACAAAAAAGATCCTTGAGTCACGGACCTTGGGTCGTCCCCTACGGTCGGATCTCTGGTCATGTGACTCATTCGCCAAAAATATCCAAACGCCCAGCATCAGCTAATCATCATTGCTAAGGAAAAGATCCTCGGAGAGAAAGAATTTCATCATAAAGTAGGACGTCCGCCAGATAGCCAAAAACAACCAGTGTCTTTTAAATGTTCTTACATCATTGTTAAGTATTAAATCAAATAACCTTGAAGGAGTAAAATAGAAAGGAAGTTTTCTTTTAATTTGGGTTATTATTGTTAAATTCAGTCAACTAGAAAACGTTCCCAACGTGATCAAAATAAGTAAAACACTCGATGTTTAGCTACTTTTTACTCACCGACCCTACGCTGTATGGTCTGACCTCAAACACCATCATTAATAATATATATGGCTGCAGGTATAATGTGTGATAATATCTTCTAGACAGGAATTCAACTTTTAATTTTAGACTCTCATCTGCGGCGCCAGATATTTGCAATCAACATTGTCTACCCCCCTCGTAATCTTCAGGTTCAAAAAACATATCGTTGTTATGAGGCAAATTATTCAGATGTTTTCTAACATGCCCTAATAAATTTAACCTCAAAGTTATTAAATCTGGAATTACTCATGTAATTTACGTCCCTGCTATCCATCGAATTGAGACAACCATAAATCCATAACCGTTTGCTATGTTAAATCAATATATACTCTAGCGTGGAGACAGAAGCACCCAAAGTAACTTTACCTGTTCATAAGGGTCTAAATCGTGTTACAAGCATTTTGTTAACGTTATCATTCGTTTTGTATTAAAAGAAACAATACATGCTCTTGGTGAAATACTCTTCGTTGAAATCCAACACTGCACTGACAACACGTTGTTTTCAGAGTCCTACTCCCTTCACTCAGTCGGGTATCATTTATTTGAAATACACTATAGAAAGTTTTATGTTGGAAGTGCTCTGTAAACAGACCTAGGTTTATGCTAGGTTTTAGTCATGAACCACTTACAGATACAAAGACTGAAAAGTTCCAATTGTGACAAACACTTGATGCGCCCGAGGTTTTGTTTGGCGGAGAAATCTTTAAACACTTAAATACTATTTATATTATTATTATTATTATTAATTATTATTAATAATAATAATAATAATTGCTCAATAATATTTAGCTTGAGGATACAAATCGCCCGTCATATCATAAGCTGCCATCAGGAAATCGTCAGAATAATGCTCGTTTCATTAAGGTTTGCTGCCAGGCCAAGTAGCACACTAATCTCTCAGCCACTTAGATTGTGATATTTCCTGTAATGTTTAAACAGCGTCCCCTTGACAGCTCACCATTTCACTCCTGGTGGATAGAGAGCAAGGCAAGGTAAAGTGCCATGCCCAATGGACACACAATTTGGCCGCCGCGGGACAATATCGAGGCCGACTTCATGAAAACTTGAACTTTTTCTGTGAGTAATTTCCTTGGGAACTCTGCATTAATTATTATGGACAAGCTACATCGCGCCAATCTGCTATTACCAATTACATTGAATAAACATTTTAAACCTCGAAAAGTCAATCATTGTGGTTGATTTCGTAGACGACAGAATTTACTCTCGGGCCTTGTATTAAAGTGGAGGCAGCGGCCGAGCGGAGGGTTCGAACTTGCAACCCTATAAGATTACAAGTCCAAGCGTGACCATTGCCCCACACAGCCCAGTGGGCCTTTGTATCTCCCTTATTTGCATATATTCTATATTGTTTAGAGCCCAATAATCACGGATTAGAGTTCATAATACTATAGATTTCAAATTAAGTGAGAGTTCTTGCAATTTCTATGGGGTGATATTCATATGAGGGCTTTTGGATCTATCATTCTGCCCTTATTTGATATAAGTCTTTATTCTTAGAGTCCAATAATCACGGATTAAGTCCATATTACGATAGATTTCAAATTAAGACTGAGAGTTCAGTGCATATCTATGGGGTGATACTCATATGCGGGTTCAATCCCCCCGTCATATGGAGACTATATACACAGATTGTCGCCATGGTACAAAGTTATGTACAGAATCGTCTTACGGAATCTGATGAATTAAGCTCTACAATGGGCATTAATGTTAAAGACTCAATGCCATGGTTGGCCGAGGATTCAAGGAACTTTTTATCTGCTCTTCGCGATAATCTCTTAATACAAGGTGAATAGCCAAATAAACTTAGAGTTGTGTTATGTGTTCCTTGATATAAGAATGGCACTGGAATGCATCCTGTTATTTCTTCTATGCTGTGATAAGGAATTATATTTTGCACTGTAATAGAGCAAGTTTAGTTTCAAATAACAAAGTTAAATGGAATATTGCTGTTTTTTTTATCCTTATACTTTTCAATTGCAACGTCCAAGCTATCTTTGATGTGAAATAATATAACTTGACCTCAAAGTGTATTTACTAGCTACATTACCGTACATTGATATGCTAACCATAAAATTTTACCCATGGCCATTAAAATAATTCCTCTTGCCTCTGACGTGAATGCCAGTCCAAACTTTCAATAGTTCTCACTTATTTTGAAATCTACTATAGAATGTTGTATGTTTGGAAGTGCTCTGAAAACACTAAGGTCCGTTCCCTTCCCAAAACCCCAAGGTGGGGAACCCCCCCTCTCAGATTTTGTTGTAAATGGCAGTCAAAAGGTCCCATTTTATGGGCTAACAGAGGAGGTCACAAGGAAAAATTCAACTTCCATTCCCTTTTGAAGTTTATGAATGGGCTCTCAAAGTTTAACGACTCAACTTAACATTTGTGATTCAGTATTAAAAACACTTCATTAATGCTATTTATACATTAGTTCCACTTGTTGCATCAATAACAAGCAAGTAGAATTTCTTGGCATCCCCCTAGTAAAATAGGTCCTCAAATAGTTTCCATAATAATACTACTAATAATAATATTTATTTGATTACTCATTAAAAGCAGAGGCAAAATAGTAACTCAGGAAAGAAAAAAAGGCTACACAGCCCAAACACAATGATGTGGATTTCTTTCCTGTGCAAGAAAGATACTACACATACAACAAATATAGCATAAAATACATTGCAGATGAATAGCAAGCGATAAACATCAGTTAATAAGAAAATGCTGCTTCCAAAACATAATGACTTGACATTGATATAAAATCAGCATTACGGAATCAACAGTGCTACTTTCCCCATAGTCCCTAGGGAAGGCACCAAATACAGAATTGAGAAAGCATTAGTCGCGTGCACGCCAGTGCAAGAAATCTATTCATTCACACAACTCTTCGACGAATAAATCCATAAAATGAGTTCGGACCCTGCCGTTGAGAAGTCGGAAGCAAAATTGCAGCCTTTGAAACTTAAACAAGTCTTCAACTTTCATAAGGCCAAAAATCAGACAACCTATCAAGATACGTACCGCGTTAACCACTATCAGACCAAGACCTTTTTCTCTGTCCATTAGCACACGAGTTATTTTCCTTTGAATTCTCAGCCTTTGAATAAAGGAAATATTAAATGGAGCCCAAACAACGCAACGTGAAACCAATGAGGAATGACAAGAGCTTTGTATAAGTGCAATAAGCAAGAAGTGCATTTCTTATACTCTGATGATAAACCAACAAGACGTGAGATTTTTATTGCACGTGGCATCAATATTGTGAAGAAAATGCAAGATTGGAAAGAAAACGTAACGCCAAGTAGTTTAAAATCATCAACGGACTGTAGCGTTTCATCAAAACCACCCAAGAGTAATTTAATTTGGCACACTCTTATATCTAGAGAAATGCCAAAAGCACATTTATAGGCATTAGTGAAGCTGTTCTTGACTGTCCACGAGTACAGTTTTTATCAAGATCATTTTGAAGTTCTGACCGATCATCGAGATTCCGAACAGGTCTCACCAATGTGTGATCTTCAGGAAATTGAAATATGGGAGAAGACAGACCACTGTTGATATCCGAAACAAATAAAAGGAAGAGAACAGGACCCAGCACTGACCCTTGTGGAACTCCAGAAGTGACACTTGCCCAATCAGAGAATTCACCTTTGCAAATCACCCTCTGCTGCCTTTCCATGAGAAAATTCTGAATCGGGCCCAGTAAAGGTGGAAGTGAGATTCTCGAATACCACAAGCATGAAGTGTTGCTTACGTAAGATATGGTGGTCCACTTTATCAACAGCATAGCTAAAAATCAAGAAAGACAGTGTCAACCAGTCGACAGTCACGCCCATCAAGGGCTTCATCACCAATAATTGAAAGAATTTAAGACCAATTGTTCAACATTTCTTTTCTGCCTTGTCTAAAGCCATTGATTGTCATCACGGATATTATTCTCCTCAATATATGAACATTAATCGGGTAACACAAGTTTTCTTCTCCAATAGTTTTACACAAGACAATTTCCAAAGACACGGACGGTAACTTGAGGGGGCCATCTTTTGGTTTTCCAAGACACTCTTTAATAATAGGAAACAACATTAGCTAATTTCCAAGACTTTGGAATATCACCTTAGATAAGCAGCATTTACTAAGTCACATAAGAAGGGGGAAGTTCAACACTACATGACTTTAAGAACACTGGGAGAATTTTCCATCAGGACCAGGAGATTTATTGTCTCTATGTCTTGTGAGAACATTGAAGCACTTCTTTCACCAGTAACTGGAGACCAAACAAAAGAGAACCACCATGTGTGATTGGAGAATCTGACAACGAAGAAAGGTCAAGAGGATTATAAGTCATCAACCCAGTTTAGAGACACTGCTATTAAAAGCATTTGCAATATACTTACTCTCTGTGTCGCATGATTATCAACCTTTAAAGACATCTGAGGAGAATCTTTAACGAGCAGCTTTAATATAGGCCCAGAATTTCTTAGATGTTTGGAATCCTGCTGAGAAACATGATAAGAATAATCACGATGACTTTTACGAACAACAGATTTCAGTTTGTTACTACAATCCTTAAACTTTCTCCAAGCACCTTCAGACTTGCTTTTTTTGCCCTTTTTGTACAGAACTTTTTACTTACCAATTTGCGGATATCTCTTGTAACCCATGGTACGAGAGGAACCCAGTTCTAACCTTTTTCGTAGAAACAGAAATGTTAATTGCAATGATTAGAAACTTTCAGTATTATTCCACATCTCATCAATAACATTGCTTTTAACCACCGACTTATTATTACTTAAGTACTACTCCTGAGATCAAATCTGCAAATTAACTAAACAATAAAACATCCTTGTGAATAGAATTAGGTAATTGTTACCCATGTTTAAGTTTAAGATAATAGCAGCAATGATCAAAACCAATTATGTTAAAGGATGACTCACAAGATTGCACAAAAGAAGTATCAGATACAAAAACTAAATCCCTGAAGTGGTCATCCCCCCCATTGTAATTTACATAAGTAGCTCATTCAGACTTGGTGTACAGCCAACTTGAGTGCATTTTGTCAATAAGAAAGATTGGGAGACCACAGACTTGGCATTAGGACACTATTTCCGCACTCCATGTGAAATATAAAAATCTCCCACGAGATGCTTAAATAATATGTTTTTTTGAAAAGCCTTTACCTTACTAGATTGGTCATCGAGTAATTCCATATAACCTTTGCGACACTTTGGAGGTCTGAGAAAACAACCAAAATAAACTTTACCCATTTGCGGTACTAAAATCCGCCCAAACAATTTCAAGACCATCGCATACTCTATAATCACTACGGGAAACGGGATAAAGATCAGATTTAACAGCTAAAAGAACACCCACCACCATGGTTATTTCTCATCATTTTCCATAACTACAATAATCCTTGAGTAAAATTTTCACCATCTTTATATTTACCATAAGCCAGGACTCTGAAATAGCAACGATATCATGATTTTCAGAAACAACACGAGCATGATCTCAGGTAGCTTGTTTTTCTGCTTAAACGAGAATAAAATCCAACACAGAATATTGTTGTTTCTTTTTTTCCCTGATATCGCTTGCATCCTAAGAAGTTTACCTGGAATCAATATTTAAAAGAAGTTGTTGGGATACTGTAAGGAAGGTACATGTACATTGAGAGATATCAGAGAACAACACCATAATTGCTACACCATACATCAAGAAACTCATTATAAGACACCCTTGTTATCAACAAATCTCATCAACAATTATGCATCATGACTGTTACAAGTATCAGCAAAAACATTTCCAGTTAAGATCCGCCAGTATATCAAGTTTTTCTGTTCAATTAGTCATAAGATCAGTCGCGCCCACTTTGGATAAATTGTCCGTGGAAACAGTACGGGTGCCATGGTGCACAATGGACTAAAATGGGCCCACACATAGAGGGCGCTTAGTTTTTGAGACGCGTAAAACCTGGTTAAATGGTATGCCATATTACCCGTCTAGTCATAGGATTCCAAAAATGTCATAGTTTGTAACCATCTGTACCATTGCTTTGGGAGTTATAGGGGTAAACATGGCTGAAATGGTAAAAAAAGGGTCAATTTCTATTGTACAGAGTCAAATCAGAAGTTGCTCCCTCTTGTAAATTTGAAAATATAAGTTGTTGCATCTAGCTTAATGTGTCAAAAATAAGGATATTTTGTAACCATCTGGCAATCAATGTTACACTTTTATGGGACAAAAAGGTCATACGGGCAACATAATCCAATGGTGTTGACCTTCTTTGACCCTATCTCCGTAAGTAGCATTTACCTAACAAAAACTATACCTTTAGAGTCATCTTACCGTCATGCAATACTTTGCAAGTATTTAAAAAATATAATCTGATTAACTTTTACCGTTTGACCCCTGTAGCCCATTGAGATTGACCTTTTTTAAAACCATATTTGTCATTTTTTACCATATAACCCCAAACCAATGGTCGTAGGTTGTACCAACTATACATTTTGGAATCCTGTGACTAGACGGACAATATAACATACTTTCAACATGATTGGAGGAGCATTTAAAATTTGACCCCTGTGTAACGAATGGCCCTTGAAAAATGATACCACAATTTGAGCGTACTAACCTACCTAGCATTTGATGTAGAGGGTCCATACTAACTACCTTTTCTGTAGTGGTGGGTAAACGAACTCCTTAAATAAGGCCCCTATGATATTCTGCTCCTGCTCTACATAAAAAGTGTTAAAAATATTTTATTCCAACTTTATGAGCAACAGTGTAGATAGAACCGAGAAAAGTATCTACTTCAGTAGCTTTCAGTGTTTGGTTCAATGACATCGGAGTCTTAATTCGCCTTCCACCTGGCATAATAAGCACATTGCTTCTGTTCAATAGCAATGGATGCAAATTCAAAGGCAAAACTCTGGCAGTGTGCTTTCAAAATCTCTGCCAAAGCATGTCAGGAAGGAATGCTAGTTCATTGTACCGAACTATATAGGCCTATAGCACTAAAGTTGATTTTTCTGGTTTTACCTTGAAATTAAAACGTACGCTTTAGAATTGTGTTCAATTATTATAAAATGACTAAATGAGATGGGTATTTTTCCTTTTATATAACATAATTTGAAGTAATATTTTGTTAATGTGATATGACTATAATATATCTGTTCAATGTCTACATGGGACTTGGAAGTATAATTAAAGGGTTTCCTAAACAAGCATTAACAAATTATACTGTTGCTCAAAGGATCACGCTTTTGTTGAATGATGCATACGTGTAGGGATTTATTAATAAGTTTGGTGGATTGATTATTGCTTGTCTAAAAAAGCCTCTACACAAGTTTTATATAATTATAATTAAAATTCGTGGCTTGAAATTCTGCAACAAACTACTTGTATGCCGTTCCACACAAATGAATGAGAATTAATACGTTCTAAAAAAAACGGTGTTGTAGGTGACGCAATAACCCGAACATGATAATTCATTCCGAAAAAAAAATCATATCTTGCCTATTGAAATACCTTAAACTGACATTGAAGTCCCGTAATTATCGAAATCTGCAGGTGGCTTATTACAGTTTCGAGCCGGCGACCTCCGTATTGCTAGTACAGCGCTCTTGCCAACTGAGCTAAAGTTCGAAAAGTCCGAAAGGCGTCCATCGCTTTCCTATAGCGGACAGCTGCATCAGAATGATATATTTACATATACGATTTTATATTTGTATTTGAAATTTAACTACTTCTTTCTCCATGTAGGCATAAAGATTAATAGATATTCAAACTTGAAAGAAGTGTGTATCTGATTTGTTTCTGAATTTTACATATAACCTGAAATTCGTTTGTTATGCTTAACCATGAAGTCTCTAAAATTTTCGGCCTGATTTCCACGATTAGTACAGTCCTAGTACGTCAAAACAGCGTTTTAGAATATTTGTGTACCGTTGAGATGCTGGGCATATCAGGGTTGATCTTGTCGCATTTGATTGACAGATCACCTGTGCCTCCCACATGGATTTACATGTGCAATGATTACGTACAAGATATGTCTAGTGGGTCATTCCACGCATGGCTTCATTTCACCCGGGTAGTGTGGAGTCATTATGTAATCATTCACCTACTCTAATATGATTACTGATGCGTTCAAATAGAAATACGTTTAAGATTGGGTCTGAAAAAAATTCCAACTTTATAAGCAACAGTGTAGATATTATACCAAACCCTCACTTTAAGTAGTTTTCATACACTAGAAAATGATTCGATTGGATGTGGATTTTATTGTGTCCAAATATTTGTTGACTTTTACAACATAATTCTTTTAAGTTTTCTGCCAACATTTCATAAAGCAAAGCCATTTTAGGCAAAGTCGGGTGCATTTTCTGCACAATGAATCCTAATATTAACCCCGACCAGAGACAGTCATTATGACATGTTGGTATCTCCATTATTGGAATTTTTTTTTTTTTTTTTTTTTACATGTGCAATGATTACGTACAAGATATGTCTAGTGGGTCATTCCACGCATGGCTTCATTTCACCCGGGTAGTGTGGAGTCATTATGTAATCATTCACCTACTCTAATATGATTACTGATGCGTTATTATACCAAACCCTCACTTTAAGTAGTTTTCATACATTAGAAAATGATTCGATTGGATGTGGATTTTATTGTGTCCAAATATTTGTTGACTTTTACAACATAATTCTTTTAAGTTTTCTGCCAACATTTCATAAAGCAAAGCCATTTTAGGCAAAGTCGGGTGCATTTTCTGCACAATGAATCCTAATATTAACCCCGACCAGAGACAGTCATTATGACATGTTGGTATCTCCATTATTGGAATGTCGTTCAGAGAATGAATTATATTCTTCAAATTGAAAATCTTACACAAGACACATATCGATTTCATTATGTATGTAGTAGTATATTTATTTTCATCTACATCCAAATATGAAGTAGTATGACTTACTACATAGGCTTATATTTCAAACTTGAACGATCTTCATGTACCTTTTAAAGAATCTTATCTTACAATTATTGTCTGGTAACCTTGCTGAAGTTATTTTAGCCGAAGTCAAAGAAGGCAAATAATTTTGTAAACATGGTGTCTAAATGGTGAATACTCTCTCACTACGCTAAACTGTCAGTGATAGTGCTGCAGCATGACGTGAAAAAGGGTCTTAGATTTCTACCAACCAGGGCCGGAATAATAACATTTGCAATCATAGCTAAAATCGATCATTGGGTAGTGTAGTTCACGAAAATATGTGATGACAAAATTAAAAGTGATGGCAATTCGCATAAAGCAACACTTTCCAAAACGGCCGCCATTTTAAAGGTAACAGCGCTACTATAGCGAATTCGTGTCAAAATGTATGTTGTCTGGGTCAAGAGGTTCAATATACAATTGCGTGAATTGTATATACAGGGCTGTATTTATATACAGGGCTGCTTTTCAAGATGGCTGACATCTCATCTAAGAAAACCGTATATTTCTTATTATATAACCTATTAAGATGATTTGGTGTCAAAATAAGTGTTTTCTGGGTCAAGGAGTTTGATAAAACTATTTCCAAAACTGTAAGAAGAATATAAAATTGATGTTTATTTCCATATGTCACTGTTTTCCAAGATAGACCAATATTTCTAATACAAGTACCAAAGAGGGTTAGAGTTACTGCAATGGCAGGCTGAATGTCTCAAAGTGATAAAATATATTAACCCAGATGCCTGATAATTAATACCAACTCAAAATCCTCAGTTAATCCTCCTTGGAACTTCCTAACTGCGCTTTAGGGTCCTTATGAACGAAAACCCAAAACATTGAATACCAACAGGTGTACACGTGACCAAGGCCATTTAAGTGTGTGAAATTCGCGGCCATTTACTCTTGACATATCTGAAAGAAACAAATAATAGTTTAATTAAAGCTAGTGAGTACAGGCATATATAAACATCAAAATTCCCATTGCAAATTCCAGAAAAGTTGGGATTGAATACCACTTAGAGAGTGGTCAAGGTGTCACATTTGGGTCTTTTTGGTGTCACTTGGTGATCCATGAATAAAAACACTCACGCCCACCTGAGAGTTTGAGGAATATTGCTGTTGAAATCCCTAACCTAAAAAACATACACTTTGTCACCAAAATCGTCATCTCAGGTGCTGTATAGTATGAGGTATAAAGGATTTTTGCCTTTATATGTAGACCATCTTAGAGATAGTGCCTCTAAATTGAAGTGTAATGATATAGATAAAACTTCAATGTGTTAAAACCAAAACACCACTTGACCTCTATTTACCATAGGGTTAAAGCTCACATAGGGGTCACTACCATATGAATTGACACGGCTTTAGTCAATGAGTATGGTATCAAGTGTGGCAAAATACATTGAAAGCACGTGATTGCTAGAGTGAAAAGAAGAATATGAAGTAATTGCTTCGATAGCTTTCGATTAACACTCAACACGTTTTACATCGCAAAAAAGCGGCAATATTAAGTTGCATTGTAAATTATTAAAACCACTCAGTGATTGATTATCAACAACGACAAACATGTTGGAGTGTTAATAATCAATCACTGAGTTGTTAATAAGTTCGCAGTGCACAAATGTTAATATTGCCGCTTTTTTGAGATGTAAAAGTGTTGGGTTAATCGAAGCAATTACTTTCCATATTCTTCTTTTCACTCTAGCACTCACAGGCTTTAATGTATTTTGCCAAACTGGCCATGAATTCATTGACCAAGAACGTGTCAACTCCTTATGTTTTATTGCCCTTATGTGACCTTTACCTAGAGTCATAGAGGTCAAGTGGTGTTTGGTGTAACACGTTGCAGTGTTTGAAGTGTTTTAAAGTCATACACTTCGATTAGAGAAGTGTGGCGTATGGAACACTTCCATTAATTTTATTTTCATCTGACAGTTTTGAAAATCGCTTTTATTGAACTCCTTGACCCTGAAAATCTTTAATCTGACACCACAATCATCTTCCTAGGCTATATTATAAAAGATGTCAGGTTGGTTTCAATAAGATGTCAGCCATATTGGAAAATATCGGCACATTCAATGTGATAGTTTGGCGAATCGTTTTACTGAAAACTCAGTTACCCAGAAACACATTTTTACGACTATAAAACTGTTTTCCTAGGTGTTTTTGCCTTTAAGGGCTTCCACTTGGGAAATGGCGTCGTATGCAAATTGCCACATTTTAATTTTGTCACCTGTTTTATGTAAGTCCACATCCATCGATCACTTTTACTATGATGATAAATGTTATTCTTAAGGCCCCCGGTACCCTTCCTTAACGGTTGGTGCTGCAGCACTATGATGAACTGACTGTATAGGGGCTCAGCTAAAAATCTAAAAATTAGAAAAGATGGGGAATCTGGTCATGAATCACAACAACATAGGGTCCAAACAGCATTGCCTACGGGCCTATGCAGTCGTATGAGTGAACAAAGAAAGTAAGACTATACCAGATTCCACTACGGTCTGGACTAGCTCTCATTTATGTGATGTATTGAAAGAGCAAACAAAGGGCTATACAAAGGTCCAATGGGAGTTCTGTGTAGGTTGGGTTCAAGTACCAAATAACGTTGTGAAATTACTGGTGGGGCACCAATGACCTTCCGTTTCACTTTCCCAGACAAAAGGTTTGCGGACGGTACGTAGATAATATTAATCAGTGGTCTCTTTCACTAAATGTCTTGCAAAACAGTCTATGCTAGGTCGTATTATAATTATACGTGTATTGAGTAAATTGAGGTCCTGTAAGGGAATAAAATGATTATTTAGGTGAGGGCAATATTGTAATTGTATATATACTAAAGGATAAGTGGAATTCTTTTTACAATGTACATAGTGCGCCGAAACCTCCGCAATTGACGAAAAACGTTAAACACCGAGGGTTCAACGGGGATGGATTTCGTATTATGGCTGATTGTGACGTTACCAATTCGTATTTTCGATAGGTTTTTCGTCGCCCATAACCCTAATCCGCATCTAGGGCATAACTGGAATCTTTGCCCTAACCAAACTAACTCATATAGCGTGAGGGAGTGCTTACACATCAATAGATCATGCAGCATTATGCCGTATTGTCCCGGTGTTTCTTTACTGCTGAAAAGACGGGGCGTTATAATCACGCAGTGGGTCAGCATCACAAAACCCCCTTTTATATAACGCTCTATTGTAAGTGATAGTCCATTGTTTTACCCCATAATTTTAATTCATAAGTTATAAAGCCTGCTGTATCGCCCGAAGCCATACGGCTACCGCCCGTGCTCTCCCAGGATCCGGTTTGTGTTATCATACTTGGGTTGGAACTTAGCTGGCTCTTTCCAGCCATCGATTCAATCTTTAGGCATGACGCATCTTCTACAGCAGCCTAGAAAAAATATTCATAAAAGCGGTTGTGTGTAAAAACAATGCAAGGGTAGATCGTGATCGACTATATGGACTGGAGTTATATAACAAAATTTAATACATCCGAACGTCTTAATGGCCATTTGGGTCGATACGTCCAGGTCAGATTATATAGGTAGTAACTCTAAGCAATAATTAACAAGATAATTTTCTGATTTGCAATGTTCAAGTTGTTTTTATTACCACATTGACGGATGATAGATTTAAGAATAGTATTGTCAGAAAATAATTTACCTTGGTTTCGACCTTCTTCAATGCGACATCCAGATATCCTAATTGAACTATTGTACCTACAATTTCATTCTTTATTAAGATTATGCATATTGCTATTTTGTCCATATTTACAATACATTTAATTTAAGGCACTATCAACACTTGTAACACAGATAGGCTGTTTTATCACATATCCCTATACATGTTAATGTTTGGGTAACTGATAGTCCCCGCTCTTTAAACTCGTTCATATTAATAATACAAATGGTGCCATCGCAAAAGTTATGCTCGAACATAATCACACTCATACGCATATTCAGGATCACCGTACATTTGGTTATTTGGATTCAAACAAACTCATGTTATGCTCTCGCTTGAGTTCCGAAAAGATTACCTATTGTTACAAGTGACAAAGGAATGGATTTTATGAAAGACCATACCCCAGTGAATTTACAACCCTCAAATCAAATAGATTTGCTATTTTGAACGATAAGGATGCACTTTGCAAATATGTAAACCTACTTTGCACAACTGTTTAATAAAACCCTGAAATTGGGGCGCTATTCCTCAATTTGTTTTCTGGGACACTCTGTAATATTAATTGCCACATCCGGGCCACAATCCATCCTGTACTACGACAACACCGACATTCTTAATACAGTAAAACGGGGAGGGGAAGGTTTGACAGTCCAAAGCAATTATAGAGCTCCTCTTCACTCAATACCTTTTAAGTAACAATCTTCCCCTTGGTAACTTATGAATTGCAAAGAATATAAAAACGGAAGGTCAAGATAGTAATTAAATTATTCCATTCTGGTACCTATACGAATAAGCCTATCAATGGTTACTATTTCTGTTTCTTTTATTTCCTACTCCCTCCCTTTAAATTTTAACTTACCAAAATTTACAATAAAAACCCCAGATCAGCAATCCAGCAATTTTTCGCATGTGATAAACCAATATCTGGCTTTTGCTGCCGAAGCCTAAAAGGCGTAGTTTCAGCTTCTATATAAAGAATTAATATAGCTTTAGTTGTCCCACTTTTTTTGCCCATCTCCTCCAGATTTTTTTTCTAAGTGAACTGAAATTGTCCTTTGGAAGAGACCAAACAAAATTTGGCGAGAATCTCGAACGGGACTACAAATAGATAATTAATTACAACTTGTTCGTCGTTTTACAAAGTAATTATACTAACGGAGGCCCGCTAGCTGCGAGTGAAACCGGGAGCGATCACTGACATGAAGCGATCGCTGAAACGGAGCGATCCACTGAAACGACGCGATCACTGAACGAACGGGGTCCTGTCTTCCTGTATTCGCATTTCTAACTTCGTAAAATTTTGCACACGCACCCGGAATTCTCAAGGTTGTATTTTCCTATTTTTTTTTCTCTTAATTCTCCGACCCTGTGCTGGGACCTCTGTTTCTAGCACTTTATAATCACCTTTGTTTATCATAACTCCTCAAACTCCACTGAGTATAGTTATATCATAATCAGTAGTAGTTCGTCCAGCTGGTGCGTATTGCGTCACAATAAAATGGGATCAAAATTCCAAGGTATCTCGCGAATTCCCAGTGGTGGGTTGGGGGGGGGTTTGCCAGCCATTCGGGAAAAGATCCATTCGGAGCAGAGTCGTAGCATCAGGGAAATATGTTTCGGCGGACATTTTTGGCTTTGAAAAAAGCTTTTGTTTTGATGAAGGGTACGGACTAAGCATGAAATACCAACCGCAGGCAGAGCCTTATAACTAGAACAATCGCATGCAGTTGTGTCGTTGATCTAGATTCCCCCATCTTGCTCTTCAAATACGATGCGACTCAAAAAAAAAATAATCGGGTCCAACCGGTGACGATCCAGCCTGTATTTTTTTGCCGGTAGTACTCACACGTCTCCAAAATCCTAGTTTCGCCACTGAATTAAGGGAAATTATCCTGCCCCCCCCAAAAGGTCCAGGGCCACGCCACTGATATGAAGAGGCTTATTAGGAAGGCCCTTTTCGAAACATACCGTCTTCCTAATCTCTCTCTCTCTCTCTCACCCCTAAATCCTCCTATCGTAACTCCCCGTGTCGTGCCAGGCAAGTTGAAGAATAACTTACTAAGAGTGTCCGTAAAACTCTCCGGCATGGGTGACCGTCCGCCACATGCAGTGGCGTAACGGCCTGCCCTCTCTGAGGGGTGTCAATTTCCAGTCTTGAGGAATTTTCCCCTCAGGGGGGTCACAAGGCCAATTTTTCTTCCTCGGTCAGAGGGCTAAAACACGGTTGATTTGCATGATTTTTGCAAATGTTTTTGTCCCGGCTGAATCGTCAGTGTGCAACCTGCCCCCCCCCTCCCTGTTACTTTACGCCACTGGCCATGCAGGGGCCATGCAGGGACAACTCCCTGTGTCCTCACATTTATGTCGTGAAAGACACGTGGAAGAATAATCCATATTTTTGAAGCGCACCCTGCCCTTTTTTTTGACCGTCCGCCGTGTAGGGGCCATGCAGCGACAACTAAAGCAAAATATGCCCGGTTTTCGCCAACAAAAAATAATGCGTACCCACACATGTAGCAACGCTCCTCTGCGTACACACATTTAACTTTCACACCCATCCGCCATGCAGGTGCCATGCGCGACAACCCCCGTGGTCCGCAATATCAGTCGTGCAAGAAACGTGAACTTGAAGAATAAATTTATATTTCTGAAGCTCAAACTGTCCCGTGCAACTGGTTGGAGAAGGCAAACAAAAATATGCGTCAAATGCGACTAAAGTAGAGTAAAGATAGCACATGACCCAAAAAAATTGCAACAGAAGTTTTTAGCATTTCTGGGAGTTTAAGTCAGCTTACAATTATATCAAAAGTTCATAAAATCGAAGTCCCAGAAAATGTTCAACTAACATAACAAAATGGCCGCCATCCGCCATTTTGAAAAACATAAATCCCCATATCTCTGGCAATAAATGAGCTAGAAGGACAAACAAGATGTCATTTCCTACTAATTCTAGCTAAAAATCCATTAAAATGGGTTTTTATAAAGTGAGATAATCCTCTTGGACCTCCTAAATCTCAATGGCCGCCACCGCCATGTTGAATATTACAATTCTTGTCTCATCTGGTATCGGATGGGCCAAAAGGACAAACAAGATGTTATTTCCTACTAAATCTAGCATAAGAAATCCATTAAAATTGGTTATATCTCAAGTTGGGAAATCATCTTGACCTCTAAATCCATAATGGCCGCCATTCCGCATGTTGGAAAGTACAATTCTTGGTATCTCTGGATCCGGATGGCCAAAAGGACAACACAAGATTCTTTCCTACTATTCTAGCTCCAAAAATCCATTAAAATGGGGTTTTCATATGAAGTTGAGATAAATCTTTGACCTCTAAATCCAATATGGCCTCCATCCACCAATGTTTAAAGTACAAAGTTCTTTCAATCTGTGGTACCACTGGCCAAAGTGAATATATAGTGTTATTTTGTTATTAATTTACATACGAAATACCCTTAACACGTAACTGCATAGTGCGGTTCTAGGGACCCATTTTTGGTTTTTCAGTCGGCGTTTTTTTAACGCTGCAATAGATTTTGGTGTTATATTTTTAGATTGTATAAACTTTTAGTGCACTTGCATGGGTGCAAAAAATTTCAAATCCATCGCGCTTTTTTTTTTTTGCTTTAATTAGCATGGTCCTAGAGACCCCCCCCCCCCATTATGCACTACGGAAGTGCCCATGACAAAAATAAAAATCTTAATAGAGTTACTGTTATTCCGATTTTCATAATGCATACCCTAGTGACATAACAAAGTAAATAATTAATCAAAAATTTCTAGGAAAGTATAGTAGGCAATTGTTGTCATAATATTTTATAAACATCATATAGCGGTTACTGTAGGAACCTATGGTAACTTATACAAGTAAACATAAAAAAAATAAAATGCACGAGACATTTCTATTTGTGCTTACTATGTTAACTATATTCATCCTACACCAATTAAAGCAATCAGCAAAAGTCCTAGGTGAATTAGTGCCGTAGAAATGCAGAAACGATTAGTGTCTTTTTTTCGCACATTTTGACGAAAGTAAATCATGTTTTGCCCTAATTTCCTTACTGAACAATTTTTTTTCAGTTTTTATTTCTTATTTGTTGATGTCTTTGCATCCTGCTAACATTGGTGGATTTCATCTAGAAAAATTCCCTAGAAAGTGGTTAAATATGAATGGGTCCCTAGGAGCCCCCCACCCCCCCCTTAGTGGAACTAACGGGAAGTGCAAACCCTTAGCTTGTGTTTAATGTGATTGTGTAAAGTTTTTGAGAGCACCTTGATGTCTTCAAATTTCCACTGTCCGCCCTTTAGAAAAATGAAACCATAAATGTTGCGATTTGTCCAAATTCGTAGTTCGTAGGCCACTATTGATTTTTTTTTATCAGCTATAAATCTAACACCATTGACATGAGGGTGTTTACAGTGTAATTTGAAATTCTTGAATACCACAAGTACACTTTCGCACCTCATCACACACCAAAATGTGGCCGAAACACTTGTTTGCATAGATGAGATCGAACACTATTATTACCTATTACTATTTGGATCTTCAAGTTCATCATCTCTGAGACTACAATCATGGAAAAAAAATATTGCCACACTTGATACAATATATCAAACAGTTTTCCCATGCCTCACAGCTATGATCCGGATTGGGTAATTCCTTGTTTCATTGGAAATCAGATGTCTTGCTCTTATGCATATCCTTCCCCTACCCCCATCAATCACTGTTTGGGGAGTTACGAGGCGCTAACAACATGACTTGGGTCAACATTGCCTAGGGGGAAGGGGGGGCGCATTTACAGCCAAGTCGACAGTGTGCAACCATTTGTTGTCCATGATTGGTAGGTTCTTGGTCCATGTGTTTTTCGTGTGACTGTCCACAAGCTGTGGTGTAAACTTTTTTGGAAAGGTACTGTTTAGCATAATGATTCCAAAGACTGTTGCTGATCATTGAACGGGACACATTGGATTTGCATCCTGCATCCTTCTATCGATTCAGGATCCTTATTGGGTGTACAAAATACCCTGGAACAAGCTCCCGTACCACAGGGTTCACGCATGGATGACCTTTTTGAGGAAAACAGAATTTCTTGCCAATCTGAAATATTCTTGCATTCGTAGCGACCTTAAATATGTTGGAAAAGAAACAGATGGATCAAATGTCATCCTAAATAAGCGCTTCAAAGCTTGATAAAGGTCATTGGAGAAGTTGTACACCAGATCTGTGTTTTCTCCAATTTGGGTTGTTGACCTCCATATGCCATGTGACTGCTACTGTTTCCTATATCAACATCTCTTTTTCATCATTTGAATGTCTACCTTATTTGCGATCCTAGTTTTGGGACGAACGTTCACTATGAGCTGTCCTTTTGTGTTTTGGTCACCCAGTGTCTCCCATCGCAGACACAATGTTTTGCCATACGGGTCAACGTGAAAGATTCATAATCACCAGCAGTGCAACTGCGTCCATCTGTTCATGTTCAATGCGATGTAAAGATACCCTCCATCAAACAACATATTGTCGGGTCCTTAGGCAACTGTCTCAGGGCACAGCCTCTGAGGAGGACACATGTTCGCAAATGGCCATCAGAAAAATTTTGTTCCTTTGTCTGGCTTACATAAAACTGCTTGGCCTCAAAAAATGAATGGCGGATATGGTGAACGTCATGGCAAAGCAACCTTTCTAGACAGTTCTCCAGCATTGTGATACACTAACGCGAATCTTTGAAGAAAAGAAACAGAGCTTGGTGTCATCAATTAACCTTGTGGGAGAGCGTGCCTAGCGGTTTAGGGTGCTGCCTCTGGCGCACATTTACCATCAAATTCCCGGTTCGAATCCCGGTGGATGGGGTCACTTACTGGGATTTATTCGGGTACTATCAATTCTGGATTTGATCTGTATACCAGCTATTGTTAAATACAGAATACCGCTCTCCTCCATGGTTCACTTGAATTGGGCAAATGGATCATGGAAAGCAAATCCCATCCTTCTGAGGGGACGTTAAGCCGCGGTCCCGTGTACATAGAGTCACAACTGTACAGGTACAACTCGCAGACAGTGTCGAATAAGAGTAGGGTTAAACCCCTGACTGTTTCCCAATCCCCCAAGCCTCAAATAGCTGGCCCATGTTTAGGGAGCGGCCGTATTCATGGATACACGCGGCCCGGAATCAAGCACACTAGAGCTGAAAATACCTTCCCGACACCACCACGAGCCAACAAAAAAAAAAAAAAATCGAGAACTTGACCGCCCGAGCAATACAGGGACTTGACTTTAGCTTTCCAGCGTTAAGTTAGTTTCCCCATTTGTTTTGACTGTACCTTTGCCTACTTGGAACCAGATCTTGTACATTGACATACTCGTCACCAGCATTTCATCCCCTTTGAAAAATGTTTCTCAAGAGCCGTTCTCCGTGAGGGAGCCAGCTGTTCAACGTGGCTGCAACTTTGCACAGTCATTCGTGTCTCTTTTTTCATGTGTGAACGGTTTATCTGATTATGGCATATTTTACGTTGACCCACTATGCAAAGGCATCCGTTGTCCTTCATGGATACACTGGTGCACTAAACCAAAACAAAAGACACACACATAACATCGCACTAGGATCTCACAACTAGGTAGAACACAAAGCACAAAATTTGCCAGGAAAAAAACTTTCTCCCTCAAATGATCTGAAATAACAGCTCTTTAAACTAATTGGTGACCGAATGCAACAAGAGACTGCCAATGTAATCTATTCAGAAGAGATGCAAAGGTTGATATAGCAAAAAAGGCAGTCGCCCATGCCGAAAATTTAGAAGTAAAAATCTAATTGGAGAAGACCCGGGTCTATTGCTACTTCTTCCCATTATGCAGAAGGGCTATGGCCCTTTACTTTAGTCTGACAGACAGAGATAAACACATTGTATGATATAGAACTTCTGAAGTGCTTATTCAGTGTAGCATTTTATCTACTCTGATTTTGT
Source organism: Ophioderma brevispina (assembly GCA_023653785.1). Taxonomy (NCBI): domain Eukaryota; kingdom Metazoa; phylum Echinodermata; class Ophiuroidea; order Amphilepidida; family Ophiodermatidae; genus Ophioderma; species Ophioderma brevispina. Next base: position 33,484 of record JAMKCH010007776.1, on the reverse strand, counting down.
CCATGCATTTTCAGGTTCAATACTACTTCTGAATATTTTGGGTTGGCAAGAAGGCTCTTTCGTTCCAAAGGTAATTCATGGTGACCCTATGTTATGAGCTTGTTCCAGAGTACTTTGATTCCCAAGAATGGATCCTTTGATAGAAAGGGAAGGCTGCAATGCAGTGGTGTCCCTGTTCAAAGATCAGCAATCAGAGTCCTTTTTTTATGGTAAGGCATGCCGGGGCAATTAACAGCAGAAAGTAACGTCAGGTAGAAACCACTGATGGGTCAGTGGTGCCGAGGTAGCGATTAACCTCCTTTTCAATCTGGCCCCTGCTAATTAGTAGCAGGAATGTTCTCAGGAAGGGCATTCCAGATGTGGGCAGGAGAATAAATGATGGGCTGAACCAGGTTAGATCGTGGGTAATCAAACTGTGGAGGAGACGGAGATTAGGGTCTATATTCTGAGTTTTAGGCATCGGTGGTAAACTAGTTCAAGAGCCTCCTGAATAGAACATAGCTGTTAAGGAAGTGTAGTTGCTCTTCCAACTGCTCTCGGTGTTATAGAAAAACTGAAAGTTTTCATTCAACCAACAAAAACCTCCGCTGCAAACTGCACTCTAGGAGAAAGCGAGAACTTTATTTTCAGCTCATTCAGTGGAGTGCAAAGAGGATGGTCAAAATTCAAAACTGACTAGGGCTGGATAGTACAGGGGGAATTGGTTCCCTTCATGATGAACACAATTCCTGCACCAGCGTTGCCACTGACTGATCCGATGGAAGGTTTTCTTCATTTTCTTAGGATGCATCCCCAATGAAATGGCCATCCTGCATTGCAGAAAGAATGAATGCACCACAGCTGTGGAATTCATGGTGAAAAACATGGACCCAGACCAGTTCCAATGATTATGAATGTTGATCTCGTCAGTTGCCAGCGTCTCTGCCACATTTTGGTGATTATTCATAATGTGAAACTGTACTTTGGGGGGGGGGGTGTTACTTGAATAATTCACATTATACAACTGTAAACATACCATTATGTGAAATGTGCATGATTATAACTGATAAAAAATTCAACATGGCTACGAATATCGGACAAATAGCCCACTAAAAAAATATCTTTTTTATTTTCTAATAGATTTGTAATCCAGAATAGAACATACAACTTAATTGTCACTGTAATCCGTCTGAGCTATCGTAGAGGATTTACCATTTCATTTTATTTTTCAAAATGGTTGTCAGTGGCCATTTTGAAGACGTCAAGATGCTCTCAAAACTTTTAAAACAACCATCTGAAATCATTTCTTCTGCCTCAAATATTCAATAACACTTATTTGCCCTTTTTGCCCATCTGGATCAGAGAGAAAAGAATCTACTTTCAATGTACATGTCGGATGGCAGCCATCTGGAGGAGGGGCCCAAGATGAAATCTGAACTTCATTCACCCTTTAAATGGATTTTGTGTATGCCTAGAATTAATTAGGAAAGATATCTTTGTTTTCATTTTGGCCCATCCATTACGAGATACAATTATTGTACTTTTCAACATGGCGATGGCGGCCATATGGGATTTAGAGGTCCGATATATCAACTTCATAAAACATTTAATGGATTTTGTTATGCCCTAGAATTAGTAGGAAAAATGACATCTTGTTTGTCCTTTTTGGGCCCATCCGATACCAGAAATACAGAATTTGTACTTTCCAACATGGCGATGGCCGCCATATGGATTTAGAGGTCAGATGATATCTCACTTCATACAACCAACCATTTTAATGGAATTTGTTATGCTGTATTAGGAAATGAATCTTGTTTTGTCCTTTGGCCCATCCGATACCAGCGACAAGACTTGTACTTTTCCAACAGGGCGAATGGGACGCCATACTGGATGTAGAGGTCAAGAGGATATCTCAACTTCATCAAACCTTTTTTAACATAAGGATTTGGTTTATGCTAGAATTAAGAGAAAATGAACACCTTGTTTGCCCTTTTAGCTCATTTATTGCCAGAGATATGAGGATTTATGGTTTCAAAAGGGTGGATGGCCGGCATTTTGTTTATGTCATACTTTGAACACTTTCTGGGACTTCGATTTTAGGCAACTTTGATATCTTGTTAAGCTGACCTTAAACTACCATAAATTGCCCAGAAACCTTCTGTTGCAATTTTTTTGGGTCAGTGGGTGGGAATGTCATATTTTTATCCTACTATACAACACCCGTAGCACGCACCTCTGGCGTAACACCCAACCCGTAGCAACGCGCCTCCGTCGCAGCGCGCAGGTCACACCTAGTGTTAAAACACATGAACTACTATCGGTTGAAAATTGCGTTGCCACAACGTTGCGTCAGTGATGGATTTGACCGTTTTCTGTTGTTTTTAATATTTTTTCCTTGGTAACGTTACCGATTTTGAGAAAAGCTCTCCGGCGAGACACTTCCACTATGTAGAACTATATGTGGTGGAAATTTGGCGAATGTTGACGAAAAACTGAAGGCGTGATCTAGAGACAAACATATATACATACATGGATTTCTTGAATTATAGTAAGATCCTTATGCACATCAAAGCATTTTTTTTCTCAGATTTTCGTGTATTTTGATCAGAAAATATATAAAATTGTTATTTTTTCCTCCTCAAAATTATAATCCATGTAAATCAGACTTGGATATGATATTGACTTGGACACAAAAGGATATCAATTTGGCTCAGACTCGAACAAAGTGGACTCCATTCCAACACTACTGCATTTTTCAATTTATTGAATAAATAGAAGGTATCTTCTGTTTAAACGAAGCAAACGGTATCGTCAGTCAGATTGTTGTTGCCAAATATATGGGTACATGTCGCAACGATGCTTAAACACAGGTATAGCCATTTTGATTAGTTTCATCTTAATTGGTAACGGACGATGATTATGGTTAAATCAACTCTTAATTATTAAGAAATACATCCTGTTGTTTTGGAAGTAGTCATGGTTTCATGACCTTCAACTTGTGTACTTGATTAAATTCATTGTAGTTTCTTACATGTTCGGGTGGGTGTGTGTGTGTGTATTTTCCTCCGTGTGTTAGTTTCCTTTTATATTAATAACCTTTTTGTCGTACGTTATATTTAAACCTTTCCTGGGCTCGGCGCTTAAAGCTTCCAAATTTTCATTATAACCTTTAAAATGGTATATAATTTGTAATGAAATCTTACGTTTGTCGGCCACAGTGAAAGGCAACTTTGTTGATTGTGTTTCGTGAATTAATAAAGCTTGATGATGATTGTACTTGGGTATTTGACCCATCTAAACACTATTTTAACCAAGAATCACACAAGATTCATTAACCCTAAAATGTTTGACGTACTCTTTAGCGATTTCATTGTTTTCCTTTGCCATTTAGTCACCCTCAGTTATAATTGACATTTTGCATTTTTTAGTTAAAGGTATTGTAAGATTTCCAATATTTACAACCTTAAAATTGTATATAATTTGTAATGAAATCGTAAGTTTGTCGCTTTCGCTAAAATTACCTTTGTTTTTTTCTGAACCACGATATCAGTTAGAATTGTCGACTTTAATACTAAGCTGACGTTTTGTTTCTAGAACATATATTATAGACCTAGAAGACTAAGGATTTTTCATTCCCGTTAGTGCCCACGGCAAAAAGGCGGAAAATGCTAATGAGTAATGGTTTTGCAATGTCCATGGATATGTTTGTTTGTTTGTTGTAAGCACAAGTATTTTGAATGTTACAAGTAATTGTTTACTTACATGTGTGCACATAACAGATAATTGGCTACTGTTTATAGATTTTTAGAAATATTTTAGCCGAATTCAGTTAGTGCCCAACGGGGGTGCGTGGTTTATTAACGATATGGCTTATACTTTCTTTTTTTTATTAAAAGAGGCGCATTTTAAAAGGCAGGCAAGAAATCACGACGAACAAAACTCATTCGTAACTTAGATCCGATGTTTACTTCTTGGCTTTTTTCTTAATAGAGTTTCTTATATTCCCATCTGCGACTGAGAAAGCCTGTCTATTTTGACCTCAAGTAATTCGTAGATAAGGAGTACGCCTACCTTCTCAATTGGAAGATCAGAAAGATATCAAGAATCTGGCTGGCCCGAAACAAAGCAACATATAACTTAGCAATTCAACGATTGACAATGTTATGAACGGCATGTTTTCCATATATTTGTGACATTTTGCTTTACTTTAATAGATTTTCATTTGTCACGTTTATACGCGGCCCAATCGTGAGAATGGTAGTTTGACGTCTTTCTATCACTTGAACGCCACACCCAACATGGAAATACGATTGAGTTGTACAAATGAAACCCCTCAAAATACATCTTGGTTTATTAGCGCCAAAAAAGCACAGAGAGAATTTCAGTGGATTGATTTTTTCCATCGCGTCTCGCATCTACCATGAGTAATTGACATATTCTTGTCTTGAAGATACGAAGATTTTCTTTAGTGAAATATAGAGAAGCAATGCTTAGGGATTATTAGAGTTTATAATTTAATACGTTTTTGTTGTTTTAATAGAAATCTATTCGTGGCTTTTCGGATGCTATGAGATCGGTTCTGCGTGTCATAATAATACTTGAATTTGTCTTATCTTCAACAATATTGAACGTATATTTTTTATGACCAGCCGCGCGATTTTGTTTCTTATACACTACGAATGTCGTATGAAAACAGAACAAAACAAAGCCTTGAACCGGTATTGTAATCTTTGGAACTGTTACGCTAATTGAAAGAATACAAAATAGCAGTCATGGTGGAGCCTGAGCTTTTATGGAACATAAGATTGGCACCTTTGAAAAAACAGAACATGTTTTAACAAGACCATGATCCTCTAATTCTAATAATTTAGACAATCGCACTTCAACTTGCACTTTCAAAGACCGGAAATATTTTAAACAAAATCATCATGCATTCTGAATTTATAAAATAACACTTTTTTGCACTCTAGAAGACCAAAATGTTTTCAATCAATAACCATGATGAACTCTGATCCAAAGCCAGAAATGCTTTAAACATTTTGTTTTTTAAATTGGTTAATAATTTAGAAATTGTACTTTCAACTTGGACTCCCAAAGGCCAGAAATGTTTTTAAACAAGCAAAATGCACTCTAATTTAGAAATTGTACTTTAGACTTGGCACCCTCGAAACCCAGAAATGCTTTAAAAAATGCCATGATCTAGTCTGATTTAGAAAATGCACTTTAGACTTATCAGATCCGAAAGCCAGAATGCTTTTAAAACCATGCCATGATGCAAGCGCCTGATTTAGAAATTGGTACTTCAACTTGACACTCCCAAAACGCCAGAAATGTTTTTAAATAATACCATGAACTCTAAATTTAGAAATTCACGTTAGAGTTTGCACTGTCGAAAACCATCAATGTTTTTTTTAACAGAACCATGATGCACTCTAATTTAGAAATTGTACTTTAGACTCGACACTCGAGAAAACCAGAAAATGTTTTTAACATGCCATGGATGTACTCTGACTTACGATAGTGCACTTTAGACTCGGCACGCTGAAGACAAAAATGTTTTTTTTTTAAACATTACAATGATGCATCTTAATTTAACAATTGCCTGCTTAGAATTGGCACTCACAAAGAACAGAAATGTTTTAAAAAATACCATGATGCATCATTAAAAACTCACTTATGGGCTTGACACTCTGCGAAAAGCCAGAAATATAATGGTTTTTAACATAACCAAATGCACCCTCTAATTTAAGAAAATGTACTTTAGACTTTTGGCAACCCATCGAAACCCAGAATGCTTTTAACAATGCCATGATTAGTCTGATTTAGAAATGGCACTTTAGACTTGGCACTCTCGACGACCAGAAGAAATGTTTTTAAACAATACCAAAAGCACTCTGACTATAAATTACACCCTTTTTCACTCTCTGAGACAAAACATATTTTTAAACAATACCATTACTAAATTAATAACAATAATAATATCACGTAGAACGACCTTGAAATTGATATAAAATTCGACGGGATGTGGGCCGGAATTCGCCCCATTATTATACAGTGTTATGGTAATTATGCCATGATTCTGTGAATTAATGACAAGAATATGAATAATAATTTATGTAAAATTCTGTGTAACAGTTGGTGTAAACAATAAGAAGGAGGGACGTGAGCTCCAACGATTAGAAGCTCCTCGCCCCCTTCAGTGAAATTACGGAAAGATAAAAGATAGCGACAGAGGGATTCAAACTCTTGCGGAAAATGTAATTGTTCTAACTACCGTCGACTGCAGAGTTGAAGGTGCCTCTTGGTAATCTGACCGCCCACATTTGATTTCTCCTGTAGTACCTCTATTGTCGAATAGTGGATCAAGCTGTAAAATGACGATCCAAGATACGAGGCTAGAGTTCAGTTGCTTACTTTTCGATGTCCATAAGCAATAAATTTTGTGCATTTGTTTGTTGTATTTTGTATTTTTTGCAAGTTTCGTGTCTTTATTAAATTTAATACCACCACCAGTCGTATTTCTGTGCGTACGGCTTAAGTTCTGACCCCCTCCGAAGAAGAATACTTCCTTCCGCGGTGTATTTCTCAAACGGCAAAAATAAAAATAAAATGGCACCAAAACACAAAAGTTTATCTCTTTTTCAAAAGTTTGTATTTTTGAGCCTGTCTACTTACATATTCATTGTAACCAAATAACATAATGACTAAGGTTAATTCCGTAATCGCATAATCAATACATTCAATATGGCCGACAAGTACATAAAGTGTCTGATCGTGATCTACTTTTGACTGCAGAATGGTATACTTTATCCCGATTGGACTTTATACATTATCCTGATGTTTTGGTCAGTCAAAAAATACAACCATAAGAAATTGTTGTTTTCCAAAAATGCAATAATCATTTCTTCATTATATTAATAAGCACCGAAGATGGCTCCGATGTCCATAGCTATAATTGATAACTTTATCTAGCCTTACTGCAAGTTTGGCAAATTTAGCAATACCCAACCATTTTGGCGGCGCCGCGAAGCTTCACCTTTTTAAAAAGCAGCTGCGGCGGCGCCGCGAAGCTTCACCTTTTTAAAAAGCGAGCTGCGGCGGTGCCCTGAGTCAACCTATATAGAAAAAAGCGATGCAGCCGTGGAAGCGGGGCGCGATGCCTAGAAGCTTCCTATAGTGACTCCGGCCTCGGCATGCCGTTGAGTAATGACCCCGACACGGCAAGATTATAAATAATAATACTAATCAACCGGATTTATCACCAACAGTTAACAATGCGCAGAGAGAAGATAGTTCTTCAATTTCGGTGCATTTTTGGTACATTAGTGATCAGATAGTCACTCAATTTTGGTGCATTTGTGACCACCCCCCCCCAACCATTTATGGTCACAAAATGTCAAATAATGTCAACTGAAATATTTTTTTTTTTTTAATGATTAAATTTTATTACTGTTTTCAATTTGCAAGGTAAACCAATCATTACTTGCGCTTTCTAAGTCTTCATTATTATATGGTTTAACGAGAGTGACGTCATCACGGATTGTCACCTATATCGATGCAGCCGTGGCAGCGCCGGCGGCGGCGCCAATGCTTATCGTTCCCAACCAATTGTTAGTATCCCATTTCCCATTATGCATAGTAAGCGCCATTTCCGTCATGTAACATGTAATGGGTCAGTCCCCATGCACATTTAAAGGGGAATAGTGATGTCATCCCCTGATTCACCTATAATCGAGCAGCGTGGCAGCGGCGGCGGCGTCGATGCTTCATACCAATTACCATTTATGCACTTATTGTAACCACGGACATTATCCCATTTCTCATCATGCACTGTGTAATGGATGATTTGTGCGATCATTGATAGTTATCCCATCATGCACTATGTTAATTCTGCATTTACGCATTTCCCATGTGCACTTTCAAGGAAAAATTCGTCATCCCGGGGTCACCTATAGGCATCGATGCAGCCGTGGCGGCGCGGCGGCGGCGCGATGCTCTATACCGTTCCCATCATGCACTAGTGGTCAAAAGTTTGGTATCAGAAGAAAGCTACTATTTTTCTCATGTACCTATGAGGGCTTAAGGAGTTGGGTTGGATGTTATGACGAAAAATGACCCTCATTTTGTTGTGTTTTACAGAGGATCTCACGTACTCTTTGGGGGATTACAAAATCACGTTTTTAGCTCTCATTTAAAACGGGTTGAAATATCGGCACTAAACATTAAAGATGGCAGTTTTTGGTGGAAGGCCCATCTATCAATGGTAAAATAATAGACTTAAATCGGGTCATCCTCCTTAAGTATAAATTTCAAGGAAATATGACGTATCGGAGTCACCTCTATCGATGAGCCGTGGCAGCGGCGGCGCGGCGCGCTACCGTTCCCATCATGCACTTTATGTTACCCATTCACAGTATCCCATTTCCCTACCATTATTTAACATGTGTTTTAAATAAAACTACACACAATGGCCAGAAGTATTGCAAAATGCAGAAAAAAAAAAACAATATATATTCAAATATTGATTTTAAATCGTAGGAGGAATTCTTGACTACACCTTACGTAATTATTGTCAACAGTATGATATTCAGATAGGGCTGCACGTTTCAGAGAAACCAAGTAGTGCGAAAAAAACGTTTGCATAGATTGTTATAATTCCCTAAATACGGTGGGTTAAAGGAGCACGCTAATGATAACTTGCCGATGGCCTCCGAGGAATACGGCACCAAAAGAACGTCAAAAATGGCAGCAAATGATCACTAAATGAACTGTGGCTTTGTCAGAGTCTACTGTAAATTTTTACGCGAAAACCTGGAGTGGGTTTATGGGCCGGAAATGAGAGTAACGTCAATAGAAAGACGGTGGGAGCCACGAAAATAACCGTTGGACTCGGGAAAGTTAATGACGAGAAAGAAAAGGGTCACATGATAACTTGAAAATAACTTTTTAATTGACGCTACATTGTGTCTCTGTCATGCAATGTGAACACGCAATTAGTCATGATTTGTGAATTTGGCTAATTGCATTTTTGATGTCTCCAAATTTCCCACATTTTCTACGACCACTGTCTTCCTTTGACTTTATCCTCATTTCCGGTCCACAGAACCACTCCGATTTTCTCTTGTAAACATTGAAATAAAACCCTAACGAACCCCTACCAATCATTAAGCGGATATTTTTGAAGCATTTCATTGTTCTGTTTCTGTATTCCTTCTGGAGTGCAATCGGCAGGTTATCGTTCGCAGTTCCTTTAATCGGCCATATTTATGGAACATGATAATTCACAACATTTTTCCCAATTTGGATTCTGGAGAATAACATCTGTATGAAAAACATTATAGACTACGGGCTCCATGGACCCACCCTGCACCCCCCCCCCCCGGGATTTTGGAGACAACCTTTTTTGTGAGCTTATACCTTAAGCAACTGAATTCAGGTGTCTGCAAAAATCCCACGGGTTATTTTAAACGGTGAGGGCGCTTTTTCAAAATGGCGCCAAAATGCAACAACCCCCCTTTGGGAGAGAAGTACCCACATGCCTGCACAACACAGAAACGTCACAGGAACTTGATTTTGGAGTACCAAATGATAGCTATGGTCCCCTCCTTTTCCATTGATACCAAAATGAGTACCAAACATGCCTGGCAACTTGACGTCACATGACGTCATAAAGTTCGCGATGTTAGCAAAATTGTCCAATTCCATAGACACACATAGGGGAAAATTCAATTTTTGACCAAAAATGTTACGAAGATCCAATTGCAGAGGGGAGTTTTTGGTTAGGTTTTTGGCTCTACTTGATGGAAAATGCCTTACGTCTAGTTTTATAAAAATGAGAGCATTTTAGTGGTATAATAATGTTTTTGAGTCGCTACAATTGCGAAATATAAATTTTCCATCCCTATATTCAGTATATATTTTCATACTGTACTCAACATATGACGTATAGTGGCTCATTATGGGATTGTTGGCACTTATTTGATACCAATGAAGAAGAAAGAAACCTAGCTACCCTGTGTACCAAATTTACAGGATCGGATGTTCAGTAACGGAAATCACGGTGGGCGGTCGGGAGTTTGATTACAAAAATGGCTCAGGTAGACGAGGTAATGAAAATGTGACAAGTATATCGATGCCTTCCTAAGCCTGGAACGTCGACTGATGGTCCAGAGCATCGTATGAGAGATTTGTTGAGGAGCACATCCGAGAGCCAATTATCAAGCCCTGATTGGTACCAGGCAGATGGTGGCAGAGCCAGAATTTCCTCCACCAGATGATCAAGGTTGGAAGTTAAATGACGGTGCATTAGATACAAGTGGCCATCAAGGGAGTTGATGCCACAAGAGTTTGTCTAGAAGCTAATAGAGAGGAAGAATATCTGATACAGAAGAAGAAAGAAGACAACTTAGGACAGTGACGCAAGAAGAGGAGGAGGGGAAAAGAAAGAAGGATCAATTTCTGAATCAAAGGCGCTGCATTTAAGCTCGTATACCAAGGGAAACAGTATTGCTTTTTTACTTGAAGATCGCCAATGACAACTTGAACAATACCAATAAATTTGCAATTCTTCTTATCGTATCCAAAAAACAGTGGTTCTCAAATGTGGATCTGCAGAGGTGGGTACAATGTTTGGCGCTGATTCATTGAATTCTGCAAGATCCTTGACCTGTGCATTGTGGCACCAACATTGGGCAGACCAAGAGATGTCCAGTGTACTGATCTGCTTCCAGGTAGACTCACTTCTGCAAGGAACCTTTGATCGGCCGATTCTGGATCTCAATCAGTGAGACACCCACCAGCCCACGAGAACCAACTCCAGGGGAAAAGAAAGGACACTCACCAGGCTCAATACAACAGATCCACTTGGTTGATAGCAAGTCTTTCTTTCCACAAGCCACTCCCCAAACTCTTAGAGACTATTTCAAAGGACCGGACTTGCCTAAGAAACTACCCAGACCTAAGGCAGTCAGTAGCCAAGACTCTTTACGGACACCGAGCGCTCCATAACGATACTTGGCCAGCTATGCTCATGAATGCTACGCTGCTGCATGTATAAGTTGTCGCTGGAGATGCCGAAGACACCCGCGGCAAGCCCGGCAGGAGGTATCCAACGACAGGTCCAAGCTACTGGGCTGACCCCTCCCATAAAAGGCAAGCATACTCCACACAAGCAGCACAGGGCAATCGCCGTCGATCTTAGGGTGCTTGCGGGCATACAGGGTAATGGGGAGGAAAAGCACCCTTGAGGGGGTCAGGAGGACAAGGGCAGAGACCCCGGATAGCTCTTGATTTAACGGTTCGAGTGCTTTCGAGAGAGGGGGTAAGGGTAATGTCCTTATCTTAAGTAGGATGAACTATGCTGAGCGTTGTGGGGTTTCTTATCTTCGGGTTTTAGAATGTTTCAGCGCATCCGGAGGCTCTCGGTTATCTCACAATAATGAAGAAGATGACTATAATTCCCCTGGCGGGGTGGTTCAATGTGACGGAGCCCCGGAACCTCTCAGTTTTAGTATGTTTGAGTGCCTTTGTAGGTCTCGTTATCTCATTATCTTGAAGCAGATTGGACTATGCTGAACGTGGCAGGGGTCCAGGGGCGGAGCCACAGGAGCTCTTGGATTTAGCATTGGTTCAGCGCATCCGGAGAGAGCTCTCGGTTACCTCCACAATCATGAAGCAGATGAATATTACTGCCCCTGGCGGGGTCCAGGGTCCGGAGGCCGTGGAAGCTCTTGAGTTAAATATCTGTTTGCGTGCCTTCGGAGAGATCTTAGTTATCTCATTATCGAAACAGTGGACTTTGCTGCCTGTGACAATAACAACAAAATCACAACAAACGTATGTTTTTTCTTTTTATTTTTCCGAAACACTATTTTAACGCCCCCCCTGAGGTGGTAGGGGGGCAGTGCCCCCTCCTCTTGCCCCTCACCTAGCTAAGCCACTGCTTCCGATGTGGGTCTTATAAGAGAGTGCAATCCAAGGTGGATTCCTAAGTAAACATGACTATCACAGTTCTCCAGGAGCGCTCCAGACCAGGTCACTCAGGTGAAGCCTGGGCACGCCCGCGCAGACGGAAAGCATAAACCTGTGCCCCGGATGGGACTCGCGCTACATGGTTCTCCCTCACAATAAAGGGCGAGCCCATCTAAAGGCCCTTTCCTTTTGTCTCCCTTTGACATCTGCATCTTGTGCCCCAATTCCAAGATTGTCTTTCCAGACAAAACGACAGGCTCCCGCACTTCAGGCCGGTAGCCGCACAGATGCCGAACAGGAGATGCATGAGCACGCCCCACTCCCCGGGGCATTACATCACTGAGCCCACATAACAACAACAAGCACCTGTGTGTTGCAGTACGTTAGTAATTTCTTAACAAACAACAACTTATGTGGACACGTTTGGTTGGGTCGCTACGCGTACACTCCTCGCCTGAAGCTCTCGCAAGCAAGCATAGTAAGAATAGAAGAAGCTTGTTGCTCACTTAGTAATCATCCGTCAATACATCAAAGACTCAAGAAACCATGTTATGCGGTTTTTCATGGTTGATCGTGATTAAGGAGGGCTGTGGTTTTGGTTAGTGTTAGCATGTAAATAGACCCTTTTACATAAAGCGCCCTGCTATATAACACTTGAAAGGCTAACACTTAATTTTTAAGTGTTTAATTTACTCAAACTAATCCACAGTGCATGACAAAGTATATAATTAGGTGACACCGGCACATTTGCTATAAAGAGGCATCATTTAAGCTGTGTAAATAACGGTTTTTTTCATTGTTTTGGTGGCCCATTTTGAAAGATGACGCCCTCTAGAGGCAGGATAAGCATTGTAAATAAGGTGTTCAACTATTCCTTGTGTGTTTTGGTGTGACTAGTGTCACATAGTGCATGAATTGGATCAAAAATTAAGATATAAGTAAAAAAAAATGGGAAGTAAGTGCATATTGGCCGCCCATTTTGAAAAAAAAAAGCGCCCTCAATCTTGTAACAAGCGATGGGGATTTTTGCAGACCACCTGATTTTGATAGCTATATGTATAAGGTTCCAAAAAGTGGTCTCCAAAAATCCCCGGGGGGGTGTGCAGGGTTTCGGTTATGAGGCTCATGACCCTATTAACTTCGACATTCCACTACGGAATGTGTTGGCAAGAATCCACGTTATAATTTGACAAGAATGTGTGATTTACGAATTTCGTTTTGTGCATGTTGCAATACTTTTGGCCGTGTGTGTACTAGTAAAAAAATTATTTTCCTCAACAAATCAAGGTTGAAAATTAGTCGTCTTTAAAAGGTTTTCTAGGTAAACAAACATTAAAATTCCACACAAGACCATGCTCTTGAATCTTTTAATCAATTTAACACGTACTCTATCTTAAATATTCAACAAACAACTGGGTTAAGATGTCCTTCTTAAAGGGGGATGGCACCATTTAAGTATTTATCCTTCTTAATTATTACGATATTTCGTTTTTGCATGTTGAATATTTTGGCCAGCGTGTTGTACTAGTAAAATTATTTCTCAACAAACAAGGGTGAAGATAGTCGTCTTTAATTGGTTTTCTATGTAAACAACACATTAAAATTCCACACAATACAATGACTCTTTCATCTTTTTAATCATTATTCTAAAACACGTACTCTATTCATTACCATGTCAACAACAAATAGGGTGAAGATGAATCTTTCTTTAAAGGGGGAGGGCCCAATTTTAAGTATTTATCATTCTTAACGACAATGAACGAACACAGACTATCATTAACATGTCAAAAAACGAAGGGTGAAGATGGGGTGAGTCGTCTTTAAAGGGGAAAGTATGATTTAAGTGTACTTCTTAACAATATTGATGTCGACATAAACTCTTATAATTTAACAGGTTTATCTTTTTAAAATTCTAACATATACTCTATCATTTAACATGTCAACAAACAATGGTGATGAAGTGGAGTCGTTCTTTAAAGGAGAAGGTCATTTAAGTATATATAACTTCTTTAATGCAATTGAGAGGATACAAAACTCTTATATTTAAGATGTGTTCGAAAATAAAATATATTGTCAAATGGAGTACAATCTTTCACTCATAACTTCCAATCAAACAACCATTGACAGTATCCATTCCCACTATCAAATTATTTAACATGTTTTAAAATACTACAGTAACATATTTTCACAACAAACAAGGGTGAAGAGTAGCCGTCTTTAAATGATTTTCGCCCGTAAAAAAACATTTAACTCCACAAAAGACAATTGCAGTTTGATCGTTTTAATCATTTCTAACAACATATGTTGTATTATTTAACCATGTCAGAACAAACAACTATGTGAAGATGAGTCGTTCATTAAAAGGGTGTGGAACAAAACAACGAGTTTAAAGATATCACCCCCCTTCTTTAATTTAAAGCCTATGTTTAACTTTACGAGCAAACACAATAAGAGAAGACACGAGATTTTTGATATTTTGTAATCATAAAACGCAATAAACTGCAAAACGATACGGACTATAATATTTAACTGTTTTCTAAATACATATTTTTCTCAAACAAACAAGGGTGAAGATGACTTTCGTTCTTTCAAAGAGGATGGCCCGATTAAAGTGTATACCATTATAACTGGATTGAATTGCCTTCACCCTAAAACCCCATCTGGAAAGTCGCCCGTAATTTCAAATTTCCAACCGTTTAGATGAGAGCTAGAAACGTAATTTTGCGAGCCTGGAGAGTACTGTGTTTAAAATACTATGGTCGACCCAAAATGGAGTACTTTTTTTCGCTCATAACTTCCAAACCAAAAAACATCCTTTCTACCCCTTAAGATTGCACAGGGTACATGAGAAAACACCCTGATCATTTACATGGTTTTTAAAATAAATAAACATATTTCTCAACAAACAAGGGTGAAAAAAAAAAAGGGGAACGAGTTGGATTTTAGGAAAGTTCCGATTTAAGTATATATAAAACTTCGTAACGCAATTGATGACGAACACAAAAATCTTATCATTTGACTTCCAAAATCATTACACATAAGTCAATCTATAATCAGTTATCCTTCTTAACTCAATTGACGAAAACAAACTCAGCACGGATTAACATGTTTATCTAATAAAATATTTAATCAAAAAACATGGCGTGAAGGATAATTCGTTCTTTAAAGGGGTGGCCCGCCGGTTGAAAGTATTTATCCTTAAACACAATTGAAAGAAACACAGACTATCATTTAACATGTCAACAAACAAAAACCCCCCCCCAAAAACAAAAAAAAACAAAAAGGGGGAAGGTTCGGCCCGCCGGATTAAGATAATAAATTTAATCTGATGAATTGCCTTCACCTAAAACACATCTGTAAATCTTCTTAACGCAATGAACGAACGCAAAGCACTCAATCATTAAACGTCAACAAAAACAAGGGTGAAGGTTGTGGTCGGTCTTAAAGGGGAAAGCTCGATTTTAAGTATATAAAATTTAACCGCAATTGATTGAAGAACACAACAATCTATCATTTAACATTGTTTTCTAAAAAACATATTGTCAAAACCAAGGTGTGTTGAAGATGGATTTCGTCTTTAAAAGAGATGGCCCCGCCGCTTTAAGTGTATACAATTTTAATCTGGCAGAATGCCTTACAACCCTAAAAACCCCATCGTAAAGTCGCGCCGTTCTATTTCAAAATTTCAAATCCGTTTAGATGAGAGCTAGAAACGGAATTTTGCGAAGAACACAAACTCTATCATTTAAACATTGTTTTCTAAAATAACATATTTTCTCAACAAACGAGGAGTGAGACGATTGTTTTTAAAGGTGGCGGCCCGATTTAAGTATTTAACCTTCTTAACGCAATGAACGAACACAGACTCTATCATTTAACATGTCAACCAAACAATGGTGGAGATGAGTCGTTCTTTAAAGGGGAAGGCCATTCATTATATAAAATTTTAACTCTTGATTGAATTGCTTTCATCCTACTTTTTCAAATGGCCAGTACATTTTCGTTCACAAATCCAATCAAACAATAAGTCAATTCTAAAAAGTTTATCCTTCCTAAAGCAATTGACGACAACGACAAAAAACTAGGGTGAAGATGATTCGTTCTTTAAAGGTGGTGGCCCAATTGAAGTATTTACCCTTCTTAACGCAATACTGAAAACGAACATAGACTCTATCATTTTAACATGTCACAAAAGAGGGGTGGAAGAAGATTCGTGCTTAAAGGGGAAGTCCGATTTTCCGATTTAAGTATATACAAAATTTAATCTAGATGAAAATGCTTTCACCCTAGCTTTTCTCCAAATGGAGTACAACTTTCGCTCATAATCAAACAATACGTCAATTCCAATCAGTTTATACTTCTTAACGCAATTGACGAAAACAAAACTTAGTCATTAAACATGTTTTCTTAAATAACATTTTTTCTCAACAAACTGGTTTTTTTTGTTGAAGTTTCTCTTTCTTAACGCACCCCACCCTAAACCACATCGGTAATAGTTGGGTATGTGTGGTACAACCCCCCGTGCACCCCCACAGAACTACCCACCACAAACTTTTTAGGTGCCTTTTAGGGTTCCTAAAACACTTGTGGGGATGTAAACAGTGAAAAAAAATCCCGAGCTTCGAAGATATCCAAGATGGCGCAAAATGGTCACAAATGAAAAAAAGTCATTATCAAAACTACGTAATACCAATAACAGCACCAAATAAAATGGCTAGTGGTTTTACACTCTTCAAACATCCCACCCCCTTTTTGGTATGCTTGTGTTTGCTCAATGCTTCAAATCAAGATTGGGGACAATATGGCCTGCCAACAGTAAGTAGTAAAATGTGAGAAACCTCGAATACTAGCCAAACATTCTGATCTACGATAAATGAGGTGATCAGAGATTATGTTTCAACCCATAGAAGAAAAAATTTAAAAGAAACTTTTGTTCTTTTCAATGTACTAAATTAAAAGTGATGACAGCAAAATGGTTCTAATTTCAGCGGGAAAAAAAAAACAAGTCAGCATTATTGGCCGAAAATACAAGCGGTAAATGATAATATAATCCTATTAATTGGATTGTCCACTGCGTTACCACACATTTGGTTAAGGAAAATACATTTCGATGGCAATACGGGTCCTTATGACCAAACTGGTTCCACAACAGTCTCCCCACTCGGTCCAATATGTTCTGTAGGAGGGCGGTATATCCTGAATGACCTATTCCATTTGCACCGTCCTGTAATTAGCACTCTGGTTGTGACGAAGCAGAGACACACTTTATTGCGTAAGTAAAATAAAAAGAAAATACATTTGTTATAAATAGGGAGGTTGTCTCAAATATAAAAGCAAAATTATAACATATAGACGTTTTATATAACGATTGCCACCGCTTTAACGCACTAGGTAGTATAAAAATAACATTGTTTTACATTGGAGGTATCTCACGCAAAATAACTGTAGACATTTTATATAGCGAGGTCCACCGCTTTAAACACACACTTGGTAGTATTTATAAAAAAGAGAATACCACTTGTATAAATCTGAGTATCTAAAAAATTATATAAGATATCTAGAGGCGATTTTTAGATAGCGATTGTCTTGCCACTTAGGGTTATGACATAGGATTTAGTAGCTGCCATATTCACTAAGACCGGAAAACAGTCCGATTCATTGGGATCAGCGGTAAAATAATTCATCTGATGTTCATAATCAAGTAATAGAGTGTTCTCACACGAATCAAGGAAAACAGCTTGCGAGTACTCACTCAGATATCTTTCGAACTTGTACTCTCAGGAGTGTCTGGTTCACTGTATGAATGGTGTGGAATAAAATTAAAAGTTGGCAACACCTTTTCGGCTTGTTGCCGAATTTTGTAGTTGCCATTTTGGTGATGACTTGGTCGTAGATTGATTCAAGCTGGTACGCCCCTCGTCTTTCATAGTGTGCTTCCCTCTGCTCATTTGGATCATCTTTATCCAATCGATTAATTCTCATATTCTGACCATTTCCTCTTACATTGACTTAAGCCAGATGTTCTGCAAAGCAGTGCTGGCATACGGGTCTTCCTGACCACAACGTCTCGATTAAAGTCTGCAATCGTGTCCAACCATTGTTCTGTGGGAGGCGGTGTTGTTCTGAATAGGCACATCTTAAGTTATCAGCTGTTTTGCCAAAAAGTTGGGAGATTAGTTGGGAAGTAGATGATGAGTTACATAGCTGAGAGAATTTGTGGATGTTGCTATGGATGCCAAGGTCAAGGCAAGTTAATAAAGGGCCGGCCATATGCTTACAAATATGGTTGGTGATGGTCAGACCATTAGGAACTCATCTAAAGTTGATCTAAGTTCACCCCCCCCCCTAGCATTCTCTGCTTTATCACAACAAGCAGTGTAAATACAGGACAGCACAATGGAATAGGTCGATCAGGATATGCCACCTCCTACAGAAATGGTTGGACACGATGTGGGTCTTTATTCAAGTATGTGTGTTAAAGCGGCGGACAATCGCTATAAAAATGTCTACAGTTAGGGTTTTCTTTATTTGAATACCTGCAAATATACACAAAACGGTTTCTTTTATTTTTTATATTACCCAAGTGTGTGCTAAAGCGGTGGACAATGGCTTATATAAAAGGTCCCCATAGGTTTAAAGTTTGCTTTATTTGAGAGGTATCCAGATTTTTATAACAAAATGGGATTTCATTGTACTTATACTACCAAGTTGGCTTGTGTAAATGTGAACAATCGCTTCTAAATGTTTACAGGTTATAATTTTGCTTTATTTGAGATACCTCCAGATTTTCTAACCAATTACATTTACTTTTATATACTACTAAGTGTGTGTTAAAGTCGTGGACAATCACTAATAAAATTCTATAGTTATTATTAATTAATTTTGCCTTTTATTGAGATACTCTAGATTCAAACAAATGTTATTGTTTAACAAGTGTGTTAAAGCGGTGGGCAATCGCCATATAACACTTATCTACGTTCTATTTCAGGATATATAACAAAAAACGGTATTTCTGCACCCAAGTGTGTCTCTGCTTCCTCACAAGGTGCAAATTACAGGACGGTACAATGGAATAGATCAGATTTTTTGTTCAAAAAAGGTATTTACCCGCCTCCTACAGCAACATGTTGGAACGAGGTCGATACTTTATGAATACCAGTTTGTCAGATGAAAGACCCGTTTGCCATCGAAAAAGGTACTTTCTTATACCACATATGTGTTTTAAAGCAAGTGGGGACAATCCAATTAATATGGATTCTGTTATCATTTACCGCTTGGCTTTAGGCCAATCAGCATGACTTTTCCGAAATACCGAAACAGAAGCCAGCGTGATATATTTCGCTGGCTTCCGTTTTGGTATTGCGTGCGGCGTTGTAAATATAGCAAAGGGAATAAAGATAGGCAACTTCCATGGATTGTTGTACAGTCGTGCATTTGTCGGAATAAATATGGACTTTTTTCGCAAGGAATTCTCCATTGACCATGAAAACCACCTGGTACGTCTTATTAGGATTATTTCATTATATATGATGCCGATAGATATGCCAATAAATCCCTTTTAACGCAATTGAATGAAACCACAGACTCCATCATAACATGTCAACACAACACAAGGTGAAGACGAGTCGTTCTTTTAAAAGGGAAGGTACCGATATATAAAACTTCTTACCCAATTGATGGACGAAACACAAAACTCTTATCATTTACATGTTTTCTCAATTAACATAAGAATATACTTCAAAATTTGAGAAATTTTTGCTCATAACTTCCACATCAAACACCCTTTAACCCTAAGATCCACAGGGTAATCCGGATTTTGTATCATGTTTTCAAATCAATAAACTGCTGTAACAATCTTCAACCTTCTTACGCAATTGATGACAACACAAACACTTATCATTTAATAATATTTCTCATGCAAGTATGTTTTCGCTCATAACTTTCCAATCCACATTCTTTACCTAAGATTCCACAGGGATATTCAATTATGATTTATTTTTAAAATAACTTACTCTTAACATATCTTACCTTCTTAACGATTTGAGGACGAACACAAACTTCCTATCATTTAAATGTTTTCTAAAAAAATTTTCCAATCTCAACCAATATTAAGTGTTTTTCTACATGAAAAATAGCACCACAACTAACATATTTTATCAACAAGGGTGAAGATGTGACGTTCTTAAAATACAATATTAACATTAACGTGTTGGTAAAGCATAATCGTTGCTTTCTAAAATAACATTTAAATTCCACAACACCATGCTCTTGATCTTTCCTTAATCATTTCTAAACAATAAGTCATTCTAGTCAGTTTATCCTTCTACGCATTTGACGAAAACAAAACTCATAATTTAACACTGTTTATACAATAACATTATTTCTCGTAAAGCAAACTTAATTCTCAACCAACAGGTTTGAAGATGTGTTCATTCTTTAAATACAACTCTAACATTTAACATTTTTTCGTTAGTTAGTTAGTTAGGTCTAAAACTTCGCGACGCCGCCGCTTCCAGTGGCTGCAACCCGAGTTTGAAATTTGATAAGGCAATTAACTGTGTTTGTATTTATTACTTATTTATTCATCCTTATTTATTTAATTATTATTTAGTTATAACAAACATGCGCGGGACGCCGCCGCTGCCAGCAGCTGCAACCCTGAGCTTCAAATTTCACCCCAACCCCGATTTACCCAATAACAGTAGGCTTCGTCGGCGCCGCCGCTGCCACTGGATGCAAACCCGAGCTTGAAATTGATTGCAGGCAATTAACTTGGGGATTTATTGTACTTATTTATTCATCAATGTATTTAGTTATTGATGTTATTTTTTGAGTGAGGTATTTTAAAAACTTCGCGACGCCGCCGCTGCCAGCAGCTGCAACCCTGAGCTTCAAAATACACCCAACCCCGTATTTCACCATTACAGGGTTAAGGCTTCGCCGGCGCCGCCGCTGCCACTGGCTGAAACCCGAGCTTGAATGCGATGCAGCCAAATTTATGTTATTTATTTATATATTTATTATCAATTGTGATGCTGCAATCGGGGAAAAACCGCGACATGGGTGAGAAATGAGATGGGGGAGGTTGGAAGAAAAAGGAAGAAGGGAAGGAAGGGGAAATCTATACGGCCTGATAATACCTTTTTAAAACGAGAAGCTTCGCGACGCGCCGCTGCCAGCGGCTTTGCAACCCTTGCGCTCGCGCCCCGCCGCAGCCCACGTTTTTTTAAAAAGGGATGTGAAGCTTCGCGACGCCGCCGCTTCCAGTGGCTTGCAACCCAAAGCTCCGCGGCGCCGCCGCAGCACATTTTAAAAAGGCAGCATTCGCGACGAGCCCGCCGCTGCCAGCGGCTGCAACCCAGAGATTCGCGGCGCCGCCGCGCAGCCACGTTTTAAAAAGGTGAAGCTCGCGACCGCCGCACCGATGCCAGAGTGCGCAACCAAGAAGCTTCGCGGGCGCCCGCCGCAGCCACGTTTTTAAAAAGGTTGATGAGATTCGAGACGCCGCCGCTGCCAGTCGAGCAGACCAAAGGCTTCGCGGCGCGCCGCAGCCACGTTTAAAAAGGTTGAACTTCGCGACGCCGCGGCTGCCAGTGGCGGCAACCCAAACAGCTTCGGCGGAGCCGCCGCAGTCCTTTTTTTAAAAAAGGTGAAGCTCGAGACGCCGCCGCTGCCAGCGGCTAGCAACATGAGCTTCAAAAATTACACCCACCACCACCCCGGTTTCAACCAACAGTAAGTTCTGTTTTACGACGCCGCCGCTGCCAATGGCTACAACCCAGAGCTTCGCACGGGCGCGACCGCAGCCATTTTTTTTTTAAAGGGTTGAAAGCTTCGTGACGCCGCCGCTGCCACTGGCTCCAACCCAGAGCTTCGCGGCGCAGCCGAAGCCATTTTTTTAAAGTGTTGAATCTTTGTGATGACGCCGCTCCCGGTCGCTACAACCCGAACGTAAAATTCCAAAGGCATACTTGTAACAGCCAACCAGCTTCGCGACATGACCGCAACGACAGAACACCGGGGACAGAACATGACTCCAGAACTTAGCTTTTTTATAAACAATGTAATGCGGGTAAAATAACACATTCTAAAGTAGATATATGTCCATTTTACCTCTGGATCACCGGCGCCGCCGCAGCCCCGATTTTTAAAAAAGTCGAGCTTCGCGGCGCTGCAAAAATGGTAGGGTATTCTAAAGATACTCCCAATGTTTGTGTATATCCATGTAAGTCAATGAGATCAGTTTAGGCAATCAGAGTAATCAATAAAGATGCTATCCAAGATGGGTGTCCAATATGGCTAGCTATGGCACTTACTAAGCGGCAAAAAATACGATTACTAATAATCTAGAGATGTGTGTCTCTGTTTTGGGGTTTGAATTTCCTCACGTTTCATGGGCCTTGCAATCGTGTCACTGTGTAACCGTGTAACGTTAACATTCTTTGAGTAGGCTTTATCCTAAATATCGATATTATAGATATACACAAATTAATAAATCAATAATACTTTCTTTCCTAAATTATCACTGACCATGAATACATACACAAATTAATAAATCAATAATACTTTCTTTCCTAAATTATCACTGACCATGAAACCATTAAATGAGTTTAAAATTAAAAATTAAAATTTTACATGATATTTTTAAAATGACTCTGCAAAAGATTGTTATTGTCATATTTCAAAAATGGCTCTTGTTCAACCCATATCTGACTGGTGCTTTCGTAAGTAATCCCTTCTGTTGCATCATCAAGATTACCGCATTCGTAAACAATGGGTCATTGCTTAAAAATAAGACAAGAGATTACCTGTTGGAAATATGAAGGGATGTTATTAATCACATTGGGAAAAATGTGTCAAGTACGTTACCAAATATGTTTACCATTTCCTGTTCTTAATATTTAATTTGAATCAGCTATTCACTTCTTAACCCGTCACGGGCATTAATGACAAAATACGTGTCCACACTATAATGATTTAAGTTGCAATAATGAATTCATCATTACGTATTATTAAAATCATGAAAATATCATATATATGTAGTTTTTCACTCAATATTGTAAATAGTTTTAGTGGGTTCATACTTTATCGGCAGACGTCTTCGGACGCTAGCCTTTCGAACATGCTTTTCACGCAACGCGTATGTTTATACAATTTTCACGCATGTTCAAAAGGCTAGCGCCGGGCGACGTCTGCCGATTAAAATTTAATATTTGAACCGAGGTCTTAAGAGGTATCGATAGGTTTGTTTTAATGTATCTTTGTTCGGCACACAGGAGGTAAGCATAATGATGATTAACTGACATTATTTTTGCTTTAAAAAAATCAGTATTACATTATTGAAAAAGCAGCGTTCTGATTGGTCAGTTTACTGCCCATTATTTTGCAATAATGGGTTGCGAATGCATTTTCTTGTTAAATGAAACTGTTTTAGTTAATGCAGTATCATGTATGGGCTCATAATGCATTGTCTGCCGGAAAAACTTTCACCCATAAATGAAACAGGACCACTTTAATTTCTTAATTTTAGCACCAGCAAAAGATCGGTCCTTTGATTTTTTAACTGAATGCAATCTAATATTTTTATCAAGAAAGCAGGAGGAAACCGGAGTACCCGGAGAAAACCTGCGGGAACGAGTATGGATCGAGAAACCAAATTCACATAAAGCCGCCGAGAACAAGCCCCTGCCGGGGATCGAACCCGAGATCTCATTGGTGAAAGGCGAGGGAAATACACTAAGCAAAGACGCGGAAAAAGCATTTTTTGTAGCAACAACAACAACAACGAAGACGACGACGACGTACCAACAACAGAAACTGCAACAATAAACCACATTGCACGTTAACATCTATTTTACACAGTTTGTGTGTGACATACAGGGCGTCCCAGAAAAAAAATCCTGTATGACCACAATAATTATTATATGGCGTATCCCTGTCGGGAAAGGCTTCCCTAAACATTTTGAGTAGCTTGTAGGCTCTTTGTTTCATGAAATTTTGTTACAACGAACGCTCATTGCTGAATTTGAATTGTAAGCTGCGCCATGTTGCTACTGAAATGTTTGAATTGGGAATGCATTTTATAAATAATTGGCCTAATTCTTCAAGTAAATTCTTATTACATAACCTAACAATGACAAAAGTTAATATGTCCATAATATGTCCACCTGTTTGCCAGATAAGCAACAAAATAAGCATTCCATACCATACAAACAGCTTTAATGTCACAAGTGAGTTTTGTCATTTTCAAGGCAATGGTGTACAATGAGGCATGACTGGAAAATGCCATTAAGGTGTCATTTGAAAGCCTACTGTTTCTACTTTAAAGTAAAATAATTATTGTAGTCATACAGCACAGTTTGGCGAAATTAACCCTTCGTTTCAGGACTAAGTTTTTTTCTGCAACACCCTGTACAATGGTACCATGAAAAGTTTTAGCTTGATAAAAGTATATTTTAAAGGTTATTAGAAGTGCGGACATGATTCTTACTCAAAAATGATTACCGGCCAAAAAACTGAATGAAATGGCAAATACAAGAGAAAAATATTAAATAGCAACAACAACGACGACGACGACGTCATAGCAACAATAAAAGCAACTGCAACAATAAAGCACATTACACGTTCACACAGTTTGTGTGTGACACAATGGTACCATGAAAAGTTCTATCTGATAAGAGTATATTGAAGGTTATTAGAAGTGCGGACATGAGTTTTATTCAGAAATGATCACCGGCCAAAAATGAATGAATGAAATAACTATAATACAACTGAGAGAGAAAAATATTAAGTAACTTTGTTAAAGTTTCTGTGTGACCGTACACTTGGCCATTCTCCATGGAACCATGGACCGATTCTTATTGTTACATGGTGTAATTAAAGCAATAATAGCACATTTTCTTGAAGAGCGCCCCCCCTTTTTACAAAATTTTGAGATTTTTACACGGTTACATTGGTAACTGGATAGTAACTATACCTGTGAATGGTTAAGCTCGAAAATGTATATGTGTCGCAAACGAAGGAATTTTGTAATTAGAATATAATTAATATCGGAGATCTCAGATAATAATTCAACGGCTGCTGGAAACGGCCTTCCAATATGAAGTAGCCGCGGGAAAGTCAAGTTAGAGATCATATTCTTTGAGGTGGCACTATTTCATCATGGACGGACATAAACTTAGCACTTCCAGCTCTGCCGTTAAGTAAAATCTGGGATCCCAATTCTAATTACAAAATGGCTTATTTTATGATAAATACACATTTTTATCATTCGTGTTCGTAGGTATAGTTTCCTAGACAATTACCAACATAACTGTGCAGAAATATAAATGTTTGAAAATTGGGGCGCTCTTCAAAAATGTGCTGTTATTGTTTTAAACAATCAGAGATATGGTAAGAAAGACTAAGTGTGAATACGGATATATGGAAGGCCTAATTATTGTTATATCATTAATCGGCGATACTGTAAGTAAAGGTTGAAACGTCCAATTAGCATGTCTTTTAATAACGATTGCGGCATTCTTTCAGTTCGAAAATTTTGTCACGAATTCAATCAGGCTAGAGTCTAGTGAAATAAGTGCATTGTATATGCTGAACTTTCGATGCAAATCCTAATAAGTAAACGCGCACCTGTATAAACTATAACGGTCTAGGTCTGAAGCTCATTGTACTAGGCTTCAAAATGAATTGGTCTGGTATCGGCAGACACAAGGCGTCATACTTTTGCAATTAATTTCATTTAGATGAATGAAATAGGATTGTGTATGGACCATGACACCAACTGTACAGCTAATGCATGCTTATTCTGGCATAACTAGGACGTTGAGGTTAAATTAGTGACTTCGGCTTAATTAGCGTCAGCTATCTGCGTTGTATACATTTCTTTCTAATAGTGCATTTTGATGCTTTCAAAACTGGGAGAACTGATTATAGGCACTAGAATATTTACAACACGTACAAAAACACGAACCCAAGGGTCTTTAGTATCAATTGGCATCATATCTCAAAATAATCTGCCGGCAACTGGCCGGACCAAGTCTCTGTACCGATATAAATTTACAACGAACTACTTTGTTGTGCAAAACAGTGTAACACTATACCAGAAGAAGAAGATAAGATTAAATCAGAAATAAGTTTCCGACAATATCATTGTTTTGGCGGAGAGACGATATCAAAATTGCGGCACAACTAGATCGTATTAAATTGGAATAATTTAAGGCTGACATAATTATTGCACGAGCAGTGGCAAAATGATTTTCTAGGGGTTAGAGTTTCAGTTCAGATACTTTGCACCAACATATTAAATACAAATGTAGGTTCTGTACATACTCACTGTGAAAACATCCAGTTCCTAACGAGTATATACAAGGGTATAAGGGACATGAGCCCACAGAGAAAACGTAACTTGTCCATAAAAAATTATGTCACGGTTTGATGCAAGCTTTCTTAAGGCTACTATATTTTGCGCAAAACGAAAACAGAACTCCATTAGTCCACTCAATCTATGCAAAATACTACAGGTACAACCTGAGACAAAAAAGTGACTACAGAAGGTTTTCTTGCTTGAACTTGAAGTAACAGATCTCCCAAACAACATATCATAAAGGTTAGAAAAAGGAAAGCCTGGAAAGACATGGTAATTTGCATTAATCTTACGTGGACGTATACTCATGTTTAGGGAGATTTTACATTTCTCTTAATATTTGAAAGATTTTTAAAACTTTAAAAAATTTTCCATTTTTCTGTTAGTATTGAATATGTTTTTACAGGCTATGCCTGCAAGGTGTGTAAATTTGCAATTGCATATTAAAAGTGGAAAGTGATGGTCATTATTAAAGATGGCCGCAATTTTCCCGCCAAAATTAATTTTGACATTCTAGATGATGTGGTCACAAACTGCAATCGGGATAGGGAGATCTTATTTAAGCAAATTATTATCAGAACGAGATTATTCAAAACACATTTGGGTCAACTAGATGCCGGGGGGGGCCTCCCTTAAGTGATGGGTATATGTAAGGCTGTAAATGGGGTCCTTTCCCAGGTCCTTTCAGGATGAAATGTATCCAAAAATACGGGGGTCATTCGGTACACAAGCTGAAAAAATGTGGTTCATCCAGTATGAAACTACTTTATAAGGGGGGCCACAATGAGGTTAAAACCTGAAATTACTAAAATAGGAAAATGTATCTTTTCCAGAGTTCAAACTGCCATGGAAGTGATAAAATTGCCGCCATGAAATTACAAATGTGGTAAAAAATGTGCAAGTAGGCTGGCGAAAAATTTTGAATTTGGGTGTTCAAATTCTTTTAAAAAGTGGATAATTTTATGCAAACTTGTGATAAAAGTGGATAGCAGGAAAGAATAAAATGGGGTCATTAAGTATGTGAACATTTTAAAAATACAGCAAGTAAATTTGCGTCATCCCCCTGGCAAGATGGCAGTCTGGAACATGACCTCAGATGACCTTTGACCTTGGTCCATGACCTTTGACATCATCCACAAATGAAGAAACCCCTATTGCACCTTAACCCCAAGTCTGGTTTTTTCGAAGGAGACGCAAAAAACGAAAACGTAACCAAAACCTAACCAAACTGGAACACACACATACATACACATACATACGGACATTCGCACCCTCGCAATATCCCCCTCTGCTTTTCAGGCCAGGGGGATAAACAGGGGGTCATTTGGTAATAGCCTGAGTAATAGTTAGGACAGCAGCATAAAAAGGCGGCCAAGCATTCTAGACATCACCAAGTCAGCATCTCACAGACCTTGACTACGCAGCTCTAACAGGGGATGTGATATGTGCTGCACAAGATCTACTTCAAAGCATCATTTGAGAATGCTGCAGATAAAGTCAGTCTACATCTAAATGCCAAAGAGACGGAATGGAATACATGACCGTCAATGAGGAAGAGAATCATCAACCTATCTGCAGTACACACGGTACCCAACTCAAAAAGGTTAGACCTCGGGTCATATGTTGGACAGCAAGAAAGACTCAGGAGTTAAAGGGCCGTGGCCTGATCGCTAATAGCATCGTTCCCATACTCCAAGATTTTACCGGAAGTGGTCAACATTTTGGTATTTGAAGAAAGCTACTATTTTTCTCATTTACCTCGTGAAATCTTAGGGCTAAAGGATATTTGGTTTGGATGTTATGAGCGAAAATGTACCCCATTTTGGTCGACCGATATTAATTTTACACATATAGGGCTAAGAAAATCATATTTTTAGCTCTCACATGAAAACGGGTTGAAATATCAGCGCAAAACTCTACAGATGGGGTTTAGAGGTGAAGACCATTCTATAAAGATAAAAACTTATTTACTTAAATCGGGTCGTCCCCTTCCAATATATTATATAATAACCAAACTATAGGCAAAAATGGCACATAGTTCTGTTTCGTTTCGCAAAATACAGTAAGCCCTTTCTTAATATCAAATATGGTACTTAATGATGTTATAGTCTCCTGATTTTGTAATTTAAAATTATATTATTTCTGTGTGTAACTTTTGAGAAGAACTCTAAAAGGAGAACTCCCAGTGTGTTTACTTGAAAAAATGGGATTCCTCGGTTCAATTTTAAGAGAGATAACTTTGGACATATTAAGCTAGATTGTGAACATATGATGGGAGTCCTAGGAAAATTGCAAAATTAGGTTTTTCCCAGTATGTTAAAATAAGACTTTATTGTTTTCATGATGTCACTTTATTAGGCTATTTTTCATGTTACAATGTAACTATGGAGGCTCATGCAATATAATAACCTGAGTCACAAGAAGAAGTCTGTCAGCTATTTTTGAACTGCAATTGAGAAGCATAATATATCATGTCAAATCTGCTGTTGCCTGTGAAACATAAAATCATTGTTTGAGTGCAAGAAGTTCGTAAGTGAAATAGCTGCCATATGACATACATGTGTGCTGCCATGTATTAGGATTACTCACTTTATCTTTCCTTGAGTCAGTAGCTCTTGAATTAGTTCTTCATGCGACAGTAAGAATTCTGAAGAACTTTTCAAGAAGTCACTGTCTAAAGACGTTGGCTAATGAAATGTTTGATGGATTCTGTAAATGTCATCTATTGCTTAAACGACCTTTTGGCACAAGACCGAAACAAAATGCTTCTTCTGATCAAAGAATTCTGTCATTCTGTCTTAATCGGCACATTTAGCACCCGGAGTGTTTATTGCTAATGCTGCATTCCTCGGACTTGGAACTCTAGAAGTGTATACAAAGCTAAAACATTTGTAACAACTAACTGCATAACTTTAAATCGTCGAACAACCTTTGTGGACCCACACTCACTCCTCAAGGATCATCCCTCCAAGAAACGAAAATTATCATTTCCTCCCTGTAATATTGCATGAACTAAGTCGATTGGTAAATTTCAATGAGGTATTACTATGCCTGATGAAATAAATGACCCCACAGAATCCACATCCGCTAACACCTTTTAACACACTAAAAAATTGAAGATCTATATCCCTTTTAAAATCCCTAAATGCCATTTTTTGCCGCTTTTCAAAAATCGCGGAGCGGACCCTTGTGTTGTGTTTAGGAGAAAGTTGCTCCTAGACGTAACGATACCTTCCTTTTTGCGGTGATCGTCATGTTGTATTCATTTTCCTCTTGGGACGTAAGGGATTAAAGGTCCCAGGAAATGCAAATAGAATTGGTGTGGTTTGTGTCAAGCCTACAAAGAGGCACTAGAAAGCATTCAATATTTGTGTTAGTGATGACATCATTAGTGAAAACTATTGATATTCAGAGAGTAATAGAAACATCCAGGTGACTGGTGTGATTCTATTCACTACACTGACCGAAAATCAATAGTTTCTCTAATGATGTCACTGGTAGTGTTTTCTTTTTTCTGGCCCTATTTATTGTAATGGAATGTCCCATAAAGATTTGGAGTAGGTTTATCATCTCATTTCCTGGTACCTTTAACGATCATAAAAATCTACGTTAGGAGAAGAAGCATTTCAATGTGCGATAGATAGATCGATAGACACAGTCTGTCGCATACTCATTTTATTTATGCTATATGAGTCTTCTTTGTGTATCCACAAGTCATCGCTCCTACTCTCTAAATGCAAAAGAGTGAATTTCACTCTTATTGAGTGACTACAAGGCCCACTCCAAAAAGAGTTAAATTTCACACCTTTCAAAGAACCTTTTTGGGATCAAATTTTCTATTGATAATTTACAAAATAATACAACTTTATTACTTTTTAAATTACCAAGAGTAAATTTGACTAAAGACATATTCCTTGAAGGTATGAAATTTCACTCTTTGCAGAGTAAGCCCTGTAGTCACTCTTCAAGGGTGAAATGCACTCTTTTGCATTTAGAGACTGGGGCGGATTGGGACAGTCAGGCGTTTACACCCTACTCTTATTCGACACTGACTGTGATGTACATGTACAGTTGTGACTCTCTATACACGGGACGGACGGCTTAACGTCCCCTCCGAAGGACGGGATGCTTTCATGATGCATTTGCCCAATTCTAAGTGAACCATGCAGGAGAGCGGTATTCTGTATTTAATCAATAGCTCGTATACAGATTAAATCCAGAGTTGAGCACCCGAATAAATCCCAGCAAGTGACCCCACCGGGATTCGAACCAGGGATTTGTGGTAAATTTTACACAGGCCAAGCACCCTAACCCTAGGCCACGCTCTAAACACAGAGCTATATGAGTAAAGAGGCGAAGTAAAAAGCGACTCCCAAAGTGTATTTCACCGTCAAAAGTTCGGAATAAATATACCAGTAAAAGAAATCATATTCCAATGTGTTGTTACCATTGTTCTATCTCCTCGTTTTGCACCACCATACCTGAAATAAGCGATACTTATTATGATAAAAAATTGCGCACAGTTGAGAGTCCATAATAATTCATCATAATCATCATCATAATCATTCCATTCACATTCATCATTCAAGCCATAATCATTATTAATACCTAGTAGTCACCTAAAGTTATAATTGCCTCGTGGTTTCAACTGAGATTTTACAGAGATGATTATAAAATTGCCCCATAGGGTGAGATCCCCATCAACAAACTTGTGCTTCTGAGATCATCATCATCATCATCCTATCTCATCATCATCCTACATCATCATCATCCATCATCAATCCATCATCCATCATTCATCATCAATCATCATTATTATTATTACCTAGTAGTCACCTAAATTTATCATTGTCTCGTGGTCACCTGAGATTTTTTACACATGTACTTCAAGAATGGGTGACTAGATATCCCATAGTTTGCATATTTATGGTTATTAAATACCTTTAAAGACATGAGAAGGAGAAGAAAAGGTTTAAAACGACACGTTTCTGAGTATTTCTCGGTATTTCCCGATTTCCAAATTAACCTTGGTGGTATTTACTACCACTACCGATATTTGCCAGCCGATATTTCTCACACAGGTATTTACTGGCCAACCCCGCCACACAAGGCCCCGAGTTGACAGTTGATATATTTGGAAGCAACGCATAATATGTAGAAATCTTACTTTGAGACAGCGGTAATGCCCGATTCTAGTGCTTTTATCCAAGCTGTTGGGTCTGTATTATCTTTCAATTCAGGTGATGCGCCAGTAAGGAGAAGACTGTACAACTGGGAATTAAAAGCAAATACACTCGTCAAGTTTTCAATCTTTAATTGACTCTCAATTGCTATAAAGTGGTGGTCATTTGAAAACTTCTTTCTATCAGTCAAGACTATCATCGTCACCAATATGGAAATTAAGACCTTTAAAGGTACACAGTGGCATAGCAAAATATTCAGACATAATGAAATGGACCATTACTGAATCACCACAACACATTTGAAAACAATTAGTTAGGTATAGGCCGAGCTACAGTTATTTGAATCAAGCAGTCGATTTTGCGCTCTATCAAAGGATTCGCATTAAAATGATATGGGTGATATCACGGCCCAAAATGATGATATATAATAAGGAAATGTCTATGTTTATGTTAAACTAAGAGTCTATCATAATGGTAAGGCCAGTGATAATGGCAGGAACTAAGAGTATATTATAATGGTAAGGCCAGTGATAATAGCAGAAATTATTGAAACACATACTTTTTTAAAGGTATGACATGTTTTGGTCTACAAATAAAGACAACACATAGCATTCTCTTACTTCAAAAGGTTTTCACTGGAGTTACGTTGTTTCTTCGCACGATATGTGTTCATAGGCTTTCATAATATTTTTCCCGAAATTGATACAAGTATCAAGTTACTTTATTTTTCAGACGATCTTTATGGGTGATAGGGGTGTAGAAAGGCAGAAGAGATCATATTTAGTAAAATAAGACTGAATTTTGTGCGTTTTTCAGTAAAAAAAAACTCAATTCTCTTCTGGACATCGATTTGCTTCGCCAAATGTCGTGTATTGTAATGTGAATCCGCGGATAGAGCATACAACCGACTACTTGATTCAAAAGACGATATCTCAGATATCTTAGGATATCTATCGCTGAGTTAGCCTTTGAGCAATCAACAATATTTAATTTTGAACTTTTAGCCATTTACCAGTGGCATATTTATATACGTTCTGGGTTACACGATATCCCTGCGAAACGAGATCGATATGTTTTGAAAAATATCTCTTGTAAGATATTCCTTATTTTGACACCTGCCGCTTTGACATCCAAAGACGGGTTATTTGGGAGAAGATCAATATTTTTTCCACTGGAGTTTGTTATACTTGTTAGACATGGTAATGATCCGTCATTACACCATAAATATTGATTGTGGTACATAATATATTTATCTGAACAGTTAATACTTACACCGCCTGAAGCGCCACCCATAGAATTTTCAACAATAACCGAGAGCGCATCGAGCATCCTATAAGGTTGCAAAGATGCAAGTTTCTCAAGAGACGCCAATATATCTAAGCAATGAGTGAATACAAATATAGGTGAATAAAATTATTAAAACATTTGTAAAAATGAATAAAACTTTGAAAACCTGAGCGCAAAAGTACTTAACTCCACATTTGGCCAAATTGAGCTATTACTTGTTTTGAGTTCCTTAGGGGTCATCAAATATAGTTTAAATTATGAGTTTTTCTTTCAAACAAAATGTTGCACACTTTTAGGGGGTGGTCTATTTTTGCAATAACACCGATTTGAGGGCAAAAAGTACTTAAGTCCACCCATAGCAACAGTAATAAACATAGCAACGTACAACTCAATGGTGATTATCTAATGAGTTAAGACAGATAACATGATGTCAAGATAAAAAAAAATGCATAACAAATTTTACTGTTTGTTGTTTTGGCCACTTTTAAGGAATCCTAGAAAATCTTTTACGTTTTAGCAATGAAACAATGCATTACTCCATTTGAGCGCAAAAGTACTAAGTCCAAAAATTGATTTTATTGATTTATCTTGTAATCAATTGCCGGCATCACACTTCCCGGGTTATAGTCACCCATGTAAGGAGGGAGGGTTAGCGATTGTTTAGTCCATTTTTTAGGAATTTTGAGAAATCTGTTATGTTTTT
>JAMKCH010007775.1:0-63186 GCA_023653785.1 Ophioderma brevispina | reverse complement strand
TAACTAATGATCTAATTGTATTCCCTAACGCTGAAAACATTTGTATAGACACAAGAATGAAGTCATTACAAGCCTTAAATCTTGAGTTATGTATAAACAAACGTTCAAATGGCGGCCATTTTGAATTTATGCTAATTAGGCACATTTCCTCTTAAAATTCAGCTTGGGGACCAGAAAATTTGGAATTAGCATACAATTTTCATCTAAAAACACTAACCCAATTGCTTTTACTCAAAAATGCCTTCGTCATGTTGAAGGAAGCACTTTTTTGAGAAATGGAACCAGTCTATCATGATAACGTGCAATATCGCCACTGGCTGTCTGTGGATGCTATATCCAATAGAATTTCTTATTTTCTGATATATTTAAAAACATATGCCTTAAAAATTAAGCATAAATGACCATTAACTTTTTTTAACCATACGGACTGAAAGAATTTGTGACATTTACTAGCTTTATTGAAGTATTTTAAAATTTAATCCACTTATGTGACCTATGACCGCAAAACCTCAAACTGCTCAAAGGTGTCAGGATGGCCTTCGGTGGATTCTTCTACTAGACACTCTGGTCATAAATTTGTTTCAATAAAATTGCATTAGGACCCACTAATACGCTTCTCTCCAAGTTCTCTATAGCACTCGTCCACCGAAAGAAGGTACTTTTTAAAAGATATAACTTTCTCTGTTCGCGTGATTAACTTTGAAGGGTTCCATGTAATTTGTTCCTAACTATATTGCACCTCTTATTTGGCAAACATGAATTGAAATTTGAGGGTGGCGTAAGGGTATTGGACCCGGGGGGGCAGTTGTATTCAAAAGTGGATATGATGCGTGAACATGGACTTCCGAAATGCACCCTAACAAGTA
The DNA here is from genome assembly GCA_023653785.1 of Ophioderma brevispina. Classification (NCBI taxonomy): domain Eukaryota; kingdom Metazoa; phylum Echinodermata; class Ophiuroidea; order Amphilepidida; family Ophiodermatidae; genus Ophioderma; species Ophioderma brevispina. The sequence goes on along the minus strand of JAMKCH010007775.1, from coordinate 62,320 downwards.
TTTCCACCACTAAAAATATACCCTAAACAAGCATTTTTGTCTGTTTTAGCTACCATAAACAAATCTTTTGGTCAGTTTTTGCTACCTTAAACAAGTAAGCAATGCATTGTGTTGATAATATACCCTTATTATCTGGTTTGCTCATGTTGCTTTACTTCCAAATTACACTATTTTTGATGATTGTGGTCTCGCGTACATCACAATTTCAGGGTTACCAAAAAAACATACCCTTTTTTCCATATTTTGCTGTTTTGACACCCTAATCAATGTACGCGCGTACATCGCCTGTTGGAAAAAAGAGACCCTTTTACGCGTTTTCTTGTTCACGCATCATATCCACCTTTGAATACCAGTCCCCCCCCCCCCGGGGTATTGGAAGTCCTCATAGTGATGAAGCCCCAAAATGAGCTTTTGTATAATAGACCAAATGGGCCTTTAATTTGACACAAAAACACATCATTTGAATGTGGCTCCTTGAGACTAGACTAAACAACATTACCAGTAATTAGATAATTGCTAAAAGGAAGTGATACTGACTGGTATCTCGATTGCATTCACGTTTTGTTGACATAAAATACCAGAAAGCATCAACGTTCAATTAGATGGAAGCGCAAAGCTATTAATCATTATCGTTTTATGTTCGAAAGGCTGATTTGTACTGCAATTACGTGGCACCAACAGGCACGATATTTTAGAGTTATTGATCACCTTGTTAAATGTATCATATCTGTCCTTAATGTAGGCAAATAGTGACCACACGTACAACTCTAGTCTAAAATGATCGAATCATAAAATTATTGAATCGCATTTGAAATTAAAGCGAATTGTGATGCACTTGCTTTAACACTTATCAGCTAAATAATACACGGTTGCGTATAAAGTTGGAATAAAATATTTTATCATTTTTTATGGAATGATTCTTACAGTGTGAGTTATTTATGATACCTAGAGTGTATATCGCCACACCATTTGATTCATCAGTCTCTTCCGAACATATCACCATGAACTTAGTTCACAATTAACCCTTGAACTGTGTCCTTAGCCTGAAAGGAAAAGGGTTATTTGAACAGCATCTGTCAGTTTTGCAGATTTTTTGAGTGATTTCATGCATCGAAATATTCAATAGTACTGTTTTAAATGTCAATCAGTCATAAATATCGAGTATGGCCACTCCTGTCATGAATCAGTTCGTCAAGACGTCGCGGTATACTGTCCACAAGGTTGTTTATGATGTCAATTAGGCAGAGCGTCCTACTCATCGGTCAGAGCCTGAGCTAACTCCTGTAGAGTTTGAGGAAAATGTCCCTGTCATTGATGGCTCTACCTAGGGCATCCCAGGCATGCTCAATAGGGTTCATATCAGGGGAGCAAGCAGGCCATGGTATCTGCTCCACCCCCTCTGCCTTAATGAATTGTTTCACTACAGCGGCCCTGTACGGTGTGGCGTTGTCGTCTTGCAGCCGAAAATTGTTTGCATAAACCCTTCTTGCATGTGGCAGGCAGTGGTTTTCCAGAATAGCCCAGGAGCTAGCAGACATTTGTAACAGATCTCGAGTACAAAAGGTTTTGAGTGATTAAATATGTTGACAGACTGACAGGGACCCCTGAAATGTGATTCATAAGTGCAGCAAATGGTGCCTTAAGGAGATGGGGTCAAGACAATGTTTGTACAGGGGTCATTTTTTAAAAATTGATCCAATCGTGTTGAAAAATATACCATGTTGATTGTCTAACCATAAGGATTCAGAAAAGGTATAGTTTGTACTATCCACAACGTAAAGTTTAAGAGCTATAGGCTAAAAACAACAAAAATCAATAAAAAGGGTCAATTTCAGTTGTACAGGGGTCAAATTTTAAAGTTCCTCCGATTTTGGATAAAAAGTGGTGCAAATTATTGGTGGAGTTCACAGGATTAAACTAAGGAACAGTTTTGACTCTCTATAAAATATTTGCTTAACAAAGTAGGGGGAAACAAGATCAAGCCCCATTGAATGCAATGGACGTTGAACTTATGTGCCCCCTACAGAACACAATAGACAGATGGGTGATATGACGGGTGCAGGTCGATGTTCCTACGTGTCGTTTGTCCGAACGGTTTTTGTTCCGAAAGGTTATTACTCCGACAGGTCTTTATTCCGAAAGGCATTTACTCCGAATGTTTTTTCTCCGAAAGTATATTTCTCCGATGGGTAAATTAATCCGAACGTCAATTGGTCCGAAAGGTCATTATTCTGAAATCTAAAAAGGGTCATTGCTCCGAAAGGTTTTTATTCCGAAGGGTCATTACTCCGAAAGGTCGTTTCTCCGAATTTTCGGAATATCGACCTTTCGGAGTAAAAACCTATTTTTTTTATTTCATAGGATATTTACTCCGAAAGGTTTTTATTCCGAAGGGTCATTACTCCGAATTTTCGGAATATCGACCTTTCGGAGTAAAAACCTTTCGGAGTAAAAACCTAATTTATTATTTCATAGGATTTTTACTTCGAGATGTCATTTACGGTTTTTCAGAATTTTTAGACATCATTTTAAAGTTAAAGGCGATAACCCGATTTAAGTGTATAACTATTTAATCTTGATAGAATGGCCTTCACCCCAAAACCCTATCTGTTGAGTTTTGCGCCCGATATTTCAAGCCGTGTTATGTGAGACCTAAAAAGCGTGATTTTAATATGTTGAATTAAATATTGGACGACCAAATAGGGCACGTTTTCACGCGTAACATCCAAAACCAAACACCATTTAGCCTTAGGATTTTACAGGGTAAATGAGAAAAAAAATATGAAATAAAAAAATAGGTTTTTATCTGGAAAGGTTTTTATTCCGAAAGGTCGATATTCCGAAAATTCGGAGAAACGACCTTTCGAAGTAATGACCTTTCGGAGTAAATATCCTATGAAAAAAAAATAGGTTTTTACTCCGAAAGGTTTTTATTCCAAAAGGTCGATATTCCAAAAATTCGGAGAAACGACCTTTCGGAATAATGACCTTTCGGAGTAAAAACCTTTCGGATCAAATAACTTCCGGATTAATGGCCCTTATTTCATTTTCGGAAGAAAGACCCTTCGGAATAAAGAAATCTTGCGGCGCAATGACCATCGGAGAATTGAGAATGATACATTGAAACACCCTTTCGGAGAATGATCTTTATTTTGTCGGAGAAGAGGAAGGAAACGACCTTTCGGGTATGAACTTCGGACTAATGACCCTTCGGAACAAAAACCTTTCGGAATTATGAGCTTCCATAGAACAGTGTGTTCGGAGTAATGACCGTTCGGAGAAATAACCTTTCGGAGCAATGACACTTCGGAATATCGAACTGTCCCCGATATGACATGCACTCAGTCACACGGATTCTGTGTTGTAATGACACCGGTCTGAAACCATTGAAGCTCACACTTGCTATATCGATAGCACGTCGGAGATTCTGGCCCGAAATCATGCTCCAGGACCATGACCAGTCTTATTATCTCATAAGGCAGCTATTCAATATTTTTCTACTTCAATCCACAACTCTGATGTTTTTATGATTCCAATCTCCAACTCTAAAATACAAATAAAATCATAACTAAATTTGTTCCTGGAGTGGGATTCGAACCCACGACCTTTAGATAACAAAACGAGCGCCCACAGAAGTCGTTCTTTTGTAATACTTCAATATAAACATTAACGGAATAAAGCGCACACATGATAATGAATAGCGCCCCTATGAGACGAGTTGAAAATATATGCTCCTGGAGCATGATTTCGGGCCAAAATCTCCAAGAATCATATCGATAACCCAATACTGCTGGGTTATAGAGCGTTATAGAGCGCCAAAATCTAAACCTGACCTTTCCCAAACTCCAAAACAAAATAATTAATTTGTGTTAAAGCTACTCTCAGCTTGACAAATTGAAATGATTTTATTATCAATTTAACCCATGTCTCGCAAATGACCCGGAAATTGTTACAGCCGTCGTCTGCTCACAATTCACAATAGTGGTGTTACGCATATATTGTTCCCGGATGTTTTCCTTGCGAAAATCCCCCAAGTCCGTGCCGACACGGATACTTGCCTTCTTTATAACTGGCATATTCACGTCTACCATTTACAGCTTGTGTTTTTCCAAAATACCAAAAATCAGAATTTTGATTAATTTTATTGTATTCTGGTAAAGACAATCGCTGATAGTGCCCTTAACAAGACGCACGCGTAACAAGTGAAAACATACTATGGATGTTAGCCACAATACATAAATGCAATTTGGTAACAATTAGATATATTCCATAGCCGCTACCTCAGTGGTGTAACCGGCCTGCCCGCTCTGGGGGCAAATTTCCCAGTTTTGGGAATTTTCCTCTCGGGGGGTCAAAAGGCCAATTTTTTCCCGGTCAGAGGACTAAAAAACGGCTGATTTAGCATGATTTTTGCCAATTTTTTCCCGGCCAAAGTCGGCAGGGGGGAAACCTGCCCCCCTGCCCCTACCCCACCCCACCCGATTTACGACACTGCCGCTAATAGATGCTGAGTGTACAAATGTGATGCGATCTGACGGAAAAACCCGACAAATGGGTTTATATTATCTATTTATATTTGAGTTTTGACTTCATGCAAGTTTGAAATATAAAGTTCCACACTTTTTACTTGTTCTTCTATGGAACATCATCAAAATTATGACTTATACAATTATGACAAAAAATAACGACAACATAACAGATTCTAATTATTTTTTGATTTTTTCAAAAGACTGTCCTGTGCGACATGTGGAGGGTTTTCCCAGATCACCTCCAAATTCTACGCGTTAACAATATTTAATGATAATAAATCACTGAATAGGATTGACAATCACGATGAGTTCAATATGCTCATCTACCATGGACACAGTTCAGTGGGTTTGTACTTGCACATACACTGACATGAACTTACCGGTGTGACTGGGTATCATAATATCATGCCCAAAAAACAGGGGTGTATTTTCAATAATTGGTGAATGAAAGCTACGGAATGGTGCAAAGGAAATTGAGATTTTGTACACTGTAAAAACGAGAGAGTAAAATCGCATGGATTAATCAACCAGAGGGTGGTTGGAATCAATCCCATGATGCATAGCAATATGCCCGTGTTTTATTTTTTTTTTATACGTATGTACTAAATACATGTCAGTACTTAGGGATAGAAAGTGTTCCAAAAGATTAGAACCACAAGACATTTATAATCATGCAAAAAATTCCCTAAGTTCTAAACAGCTCATGTGGGCTAAAATGAGAGGTAAAGTCAGGGTTTTGTGTGTAAGAATAGGATTTATGTTGATCACATGCCCTAGTGAGGTGAAATTTCCAAAACTGGTGCATTGTGGGATTGACCTCAAACACCCTCTGGATTACAACAGAAGAGTAACAAAGGAGTAAACTTTTACTCAGCAAAGGGGTAAATCTGGTTTCCCGGTACTCTTCACAAAGTAAACATATGATTAGGTCGAAATTTCTCAACTTACAGAGTGAAATGAGAAATTTCGCTGTTTGACTCATATGCGAATAAAAGTTAATCGATCTGCGCGTAAATTATACCAGTTATAATTCCAGGGTGTAATTATAAAGCACGCAGACGTGAGAAACGGGGAATGCGGACGAGGTGTGCGAACCACGCTCATTCTTGGGATTTAGGGGATATCCCCCAATTTATGTAAGTTTTATTAAACCACCTCCATGATTAAAAGAGACAATAATAAAAACGGTTTCAGAGCATTAAGGAAAAAATGGACAATTTGCGCCATGCATGAATGGCCGAAAAGAATAGTAGTACGTCATGTACGATAATTCGCAGGCCTCAACGGAATCAACTGCATATTGAAGGATGTACGACGACTGGCAGATTACTGAATTCATCCCTGTAATACATGCATACCATCATGCCTGTAGTATCAATAAGTATGAATACCAGCAGGCTTTATAGTAACTAACTACTCTGAGTGTCACTTTCGTTTTAGCAGCTAGAAAAGATTATTCATAGGAGTGTTACGTAGCCGTATACGGCTACAGTTTAGGTAGAACGTATGGATTTGGTGGATTTAGATAGTGAGCCATAACGGTCATAATATACGAGTGCAATATGAAAGATTGCTGAGTAGCCGTACAGATACGGACTATATAGCGACTGGCATGTAGCCGTGTACGGTCAAATAACGAGTCCACCTAGTCTGAGGCTGTTAAGTATGGCTTTTCGTACTGAGTTCACACGACGCTCATCAAGCGACGATTCGAGGGGTGCATTTACTCGCACAATTGTGATTATTCTGATCATCATTATCATGCGAACTTGGCCCATCCCTATATTCATCATTCATCGTACTATTTCGGCACCTCAATGGCACTTATTATCACAAGGTTTGCCACATGCAAATAGCCTCTGTAATGAACATGCACAGCTCTAAGGGGGAAAATTTCCAAAACTGGAAATTTTCCCCTCTCAGGGGGGTCAAAAGGCCAATTTTTCCCCGGTCAGATGACTAAAAAACGGCTGAGTTAGATGATTTTTGCCACTTTTTTTTTCCCGGCCAAAGTCGTCATGGGGGAAACCTGCCCCCCTGCCCCCCCCCCCACCCCCCCGCCTGTTACGCCACTGCCGCTACAGCTGCTGAGTGTAAAATGTGATGGCGATCTGGGAAACCCGCCACATGGGTTTATATTATATAATTTATATTTTGAGTTTTGACTATTATTGCCGTTGGAAATATCCGTTTTCCACAACTTTTTTACTTTGAATTCCTTCTATGATACACATACAAAAGTTATGCCTATACAATCTGACAAAAATAAGTACAACTACCAGATTTCCTATGTAATTTTCTTTATTTTTTCAAACTGTCCTGTCGACATGTGGCGGGTTTTCCCCAGATCACATCACAATTTTCTACTCGTTTACAAGATCTAATGATAATAAAGCACTTTGAATAGGATTGACAAGCACTTATAGTTACAATAAGCCCTCGACATGGAAACCGTTCAGTGGGTTGTACTTGCACATACCCTGACATGAACTGACATTGTGTGACCTGGGTATCATATTCATGGCCCACTAAACCCAGGGGTGTCTTTTCTACATACATTGGTGAATGACATCTACTGGAAGACTGTGCCAAGAAATTGAGATTTTAACACTGTTAAAACAAAACGAGAGCATCAATGCATGGGATTAAAACCATAAGGTGTTTAATCAATCCATGATGCATAGCAATATGCCCTATACCGTACTGTACAATACATTCGTACTAAGGGATAGAAAGTTGGTTCCAAAAGATTAGAACCAACACAAGACATTTTCATAATCAGCAAACATTCCCTAAGTACTCACGCCTTGTGGGCTAAAATGAGCCGTTAAAGTGGTTTTGTGTGTTAAGAATAGGAATTTTTTATGTGATCACATGACCCTATTGAGGGAAATTTCCCAAACTGGTGCATTGCGGGATTGACTCACAACACCCTCTGGATTAAAACAGAAAGGTAACAAGGAGTAAACATTTTACTCATCAAAGGGTAAATCTTTGGTTTTCCCGTTACTCTTCACAAAAGTAACATATGATTAGGTCGAACCTTACTCACTACAAGAGTGAAATGAAGGAATTTCGGTCGCTGTTTGACTCGATATGCTGTAAAAGTTTAATCGATCTGGCGCGTACATTAATAACCATATTACTACTATCCGGGTGTAATTATAAGCACGCAGACGTGAGAAACGGGGCAATGGCGGACGAAGGTGTGCGAACCACGCGATTTCTGGATTTAGGGGATATCCCATCCCCAATTTTTAACTGGTAAGTTTAATATTAAACCACCTCCATGATTAAACGCAGACAATAATAATAAAGGTTCAAGACATTAATGATCAAATGGACAATTTGCGCCATGCATGATGGCCGTAAGAATTTAGTAGTACGTTACGTCCTTGTACGATGATTCGGCAGCCTCAACGGAATCAACTGCATGTGAAGGATGTTGTTTGCAGAACTGATTCATCCCGTATACATGCATCCATCATGACTGAGTATCATAAGTATGAATCCAGCAGGCTTTATAGTACTAAACTACTCTTGAGTGTCCCTTCTTCGTTTTAAGCAGCCTAGAAAGATTATCATCGGGAGTTGTTACTTAGCCGTATACGGCTACATCAGACACCTGTAAATAGCCACGATACGGTCTAATAACGAGTGCAATATGAAGCTGCTGCGTAGCCGTACAGATACGGCTATATAGCGACTGGCATGTAGCCATGTACGGTCAAATAGCGAGTCCACCTGATCTGAGGCTGTTTCAAGTAGCCGTACTGAAGTTCCAACACGACGATATCAAACGACGATTCGAGGGGGTGCATCTACTAGTCCCAAGGTGATTAATTATGATCATAATATATGCGAACTTGGCCCATCACATATTCACATCTCACACGGTGGACTATATCGCACTACAATAATGTGCAACTACAAGGTTGGCCCATGCCCAAATGCCTCTTGTATTGAAAAATGCAAAGTCTGGAGATGAGTTATACGGCGATTTAGCCAGGAATCTTTGGTAACATTACACGGCTATTTAGCCTAGGTAGCCGTATACGGCACGTACCATTCGATAATCATATCCCGGACTGGCATGATAATTTCCAGCCCAGAAGGGTGTATAAGTCAATCCCACAATGCACGAGTTTAAGGAAATTTCCCCTCATTGAGGTCATGTTGATCCCACACAGTTTTCCTATTCTTAACACATAAAAACCCATACTTTTCACAACCCACATTTTAAGCTTATAAAATGTTATAGTAATAGGGACTTTTTTTGGCATGGATCATGAAATGTCGTGTGGTTCTTAAACTCTTGAACACTTTTTAATCCCTAGAAGTACTGACATGTATTTGTACAGTAACAGTAAGTCCCGTTGCCATGCATTAAGGGGATTGGTTTAAACAGCCCTCTGGTTCCCACCTGTGATTCAGCTAGCCGGGCCTAGGCAATACATGGATCGAATCCTACAGTCACCCATGGAAACCAGTCATTGAAACACTACAACATGTTCACATACGGGCTCCTAACTTGGCTTGGTTTGTTTACATGCTGTTATGCTTTCTTTCCAAAATGGTAAATATGAGTGAATCAATAAGAAAATCACATTATTTTGTGATACTAAGTCCAATTGTCCATCGGCTTAATAATGGATTCAGCTTGCTCAATTTTTCATAAAAATGAAGTAAAAAGTGGTTTGTGCATGGGAATTCCTGAGTAATCATGTCACAACAGCACTGCGATTGACAGCCATTGTTGAGGGGTTGTTGAAAAGCCTATTCCATAAGGGTGTGAAATGGCGTGCACCATGGTTTCTTTTGAAATGAAAATTGCATAACAGAGTTGTGAGAAAATATGTGCTTTGTTTGTAATATCAACATGTTGATACAAATTATGGCTATTTCTTGAAAAATGTGAAAGACCAACCTGAAATCAGGTTATTTTCTATGTAACATATTTGATACACATTTGCCTCTAACTCTAAGCGGACCAACCATCAGAGGATTTTTGAATCAAAATTCAAAAGACGTATACTCATAGTTTTCTATCATAGATTTCACTATTTTTTTTTGTAAAAGAATCAGTCTCACACCTTAAAAGAAAAGCACAATGTGATGGGTCAGTGAAGGCAGGGAAAAGGTCCAGTCAGCAATTAATGAAGTCTGCAACATATGTTGTTTTACTAGTGTCATTTGCAGCATGGAGGATATATAATCTAAAGGACATTTTCCTCTCTCCACAGGTTGAGCAGTACTACGAGTACTTTAACCTGAGAAAGCCAACTCGATGGTGCAAAAAGTGGACCACTATGTCGGCATGTGTTTTAAAGTATGGCCGAAGTAACACTACCGACCAAGCTGGAAACTGTTTAGGGGTGGCATAGGATCTTTCTACAATCAGTGAAGGTGTTTCTTTTAAAGCCTTAAATTCTGCTATTAAAAGTATATTTGTAATAATTTTCTATTGTGAATAGAATTTTATGGTAGAATCTTCAAAACTATATTTTTTCCACCATATATTATTGGGAACGGGTTTGGCGAGCCGCGTCTCTTCTCTTCCTTCTCCACTGAGGTCCTGAGTTTGATTCCTGGTAGGGGGCTTGTCCTCGGCGTCTTAATTTGAATTGGTTTCTCGACCCTACTCGTTCACAGGTTTCCTCTGGGTACTCCGGTTTCCTCTGGTATACTGGTTTCTCTCTGATGGTCCCATGAGGTCACCGACACAGTGCCATGAGTTATATGTTACGCTTAAAAATAGTGAAATTTATTTTTTTTATTTACACTTATAATCATACAAAAATATGTTTATCCATTTATTGTGACCATCTTGTTTTCTAACCTATATTTACTTGATTAACAGATTTTGCTTAATAATTTAGATCATAAATTTGACATAGTTATTTCCTTTTTATCTTTAGCTAAAATCCTGTGAAATGTGCATGTTTGAACGATTTTTCCCCGCAAACATCAAGGATTTCACTATTTTTGGTATCATTGGAAAGAGGCTAATCCATAACCTATCACTATCCGTGGTATCAATATCACTCAGGGTGCACTCATATTGGATTGCCCTTATGAGGGGTTACCCCCCCCCCCCCCCCCGTTCTTTTAAGTCGTGTATACAAAAAGGGCTCCGTTAGAACGAGGGTTAAGGAGGAGTTCATCCTAGGACAATTACACTTGATTTCAGACACTTGGCAAACTACAAATTTTATTTTAGAATTGTAAACAAACTCTAGCAGATAAATAACTGGAATTGTGTTGTTTTACCTCTGATATTTCAGGAAGGCAACCAACCTGGACACTACCTTCAAATTCTAAGGGGCGCACACAACCATTTGTGCTGGTGTTGGGGGGGGTGATTATCACCAACCTGGGCAGTGCTTTGTCATCATAGAACGGGAAGCGTATGAGCAAGCTACAATTTTGAAAAGCAGGTAATTTATTGTTACAAAGGTCACCAAGTTAACTTCCATCTTGCTTACCCACCACATGCCCTACCCATCTGGCATTCATGATAACATTAAGTGGTACTGGATTGACAGATCACAATGAAAATGGTGCTGTTGAGGGCAGTTTTCCTTGCATACACACCATTTATTAATTAAGTTATTGCTTAAGTGGTAACATGCCGTATATATAAAAGTTGCCAGCTGTCATTTGGCTGTGCCTAGCCTTTAATACTATACTAACCATGCACAGTATAGGTGATGGGTGAACTGTACAATCAACTTTCATGGTGTGTTTTTTATGAGAGTGATTTTTTGAAACAGTTTGTAAAACCACCACGGACAATGCCATATACATTTTGCACTTCATGGGACAAATACTTGGTGGCAATGCCAGCACTGAAAGCGGGACAGCTAGTCATTCTTGCATAATTTACTACCATAATACCACATCACAGTAGGTATGGGGGTAAAACTTTCATCATGGTGTTTTTTTCAATTGTTTTTTATGAAATCATTTAGACCAAGTTTTGCTTAACCACCACAGATCATATACATTTGACACTCTCATGTACACGTACTTGGTGTACTAATCAATGCCAGCAATGAAAGAGGGACGCGAGTCAGTTCCGTGCAATACTTTACTAACATACAGTAGGTGTGGGGAGAACTGATAATAGACAATCCACTTTTCATGTGTTTTTCTGTAGTTGTTTTATGAAATAGTGTTTTGAGCGGAGTTTTTGGCACAACAGGCTGAAATTGTTTGGATTTTTCTTCAGTTTTTTTTATTATACTTTTCAGAACAAGTTCTAATCCCAACCACACATGGCCTATAAAGTGAGAACTTCCATGGACCTCAAATGGTGTATTGGCAGCAATGTAATTGGGGGCACGAGTCATTTCTGTAATTGTTTTTAGATAGTAGTTAGAGTAGTTCTTGCATAACAAAACCACTGAACATACAATCGGTACTTGGATAACAATGGTGGTCTAGTCAAGGCATTGGCAGTTTGGTGCTTTCAAAGATTTTATATCCAATTTTCAATTCTTCCACTTTTTTACAAGTTACAATTACATGTATAAGAACTTGATTTATCACGACATAATATGATGATCACAACTTGATTTGCTCAAGACATCAAGCGTTATTATCATAATCACCAGTTACCTGAGCTCAATGAGCTTCAGAGAGTTCAACAGATCAAACTAATTTTGATAGATAGCTAATTTTTCGAGCTGTTCAAATTGATGATCATTGGTTGTAACTTTTAAAATAATGAATGAAAGAAAATTGTGAAAAAAGTTCTCACTTCAAAATATGGGGCAAAGTTTTTTCATCAGTTGCCTATTTTGTTAGAATATGAGGAATTACATCATCCTTCTAAGTCTATACTATATACAAGGGTAATCAATATTTCGGCATCTGATTAATTTGGGTTGCTGACATGTATGTCAGGCAGTGATGTCATCGTTTTGGTTGCAAATAAAAATAGGGGCCATTGCAATGTTTGTCCTGCATGAGCAAATAAATATCACCTCAGTCATATCAAACCTCAGTTCAGTTTGTTTTGCCTCATGAGTAGGTAGGGTATCAGAGTGGATGGGGCTCGTGTCCCATGCGCCCTGCCCACCCCGAGTTTATCCGTTGATTTAAAGCATTACTTGTATACTTAAAAAGCAATAATTAGCAAATTTTTTGAAGGGCTCCCCAATTTCCAAAATTTTTTTTGAGATTTGTACACAAGTGTGTTGGGAATTGGCTAATAAATCCATACCTTGGAACGGGTAAAAGCACACATGGTGTGTTTTCTCAAAAAGAAGGATTTTGTAATTAAGATCGTAACCCCAAACTAATTCAATGAATACTGGAAACGCCAAAATTTATGTCCGTCCACTGTGAAATAGCCATCTCCACAAATAACCTTTAAAATCTGATCTTTGACCCGACAGAACAGCTGATCGATGAGTACGCACCGGACACGAAGACGCACTCAGAGTCCTTCGTAGGGACAGAAATTTGGCCTTTCCAGAGCGCGTTGAATTATTATCCGGGGATCCCCGATAATAATTACAAATCCTTCTTTTGTAGCAAATACGCAATTTTTGAGCTATACCATTAACAGGTACAGTTTACCAGGCCAAGTACCAACACACACCCATGCACAAATCAAAACAACTTTGAAAATTGAGGTCGCCCTTCAAAAAATGTTCTAATAAAATTGGCGTTAAAGTTTAAAGTCCCAATAAACCTTTTATTCATTCTTGTGTTTTTAATACCGCGTATCAAGATGGAATACTTATTTAGAAGCCTATCACTTGTGATGATTTTCAAATTGAGGTTCCGCCAGGATACCTCCTTGAAAGTTTGAAGAGGGACGTGGGGAACAATAAAAAAGATATAGCCAATTAAAAAGATTTACTATAAGTATGCATATAGGCACTGCAAAGAAGTCGCTTTTTAGTTTCCCGTCGCCCTCCCCCCTTCATTTTCCACGGCCCGTGTTGTAATTCATTAATTGGAATGTTCAACAAAACAAAAAGAAGCTGTGTTTTTTTGGCTATAAAAAATCCGAATTTGGCATTTCTGGCACGGAAATCAAATAGTTGTTGCCAGCAATTCCTGATGGAAACAACTTTTTATTTCCCTTTTTAAAAATCCAGTGTTTTGCCATAAAATTTTCAGCCCGAGTCAGTCAAAAAACAAAAAATCATGAAACGGTGCCCATTTTCTAAAATGAAAGTTTGCTGAAATAATGATATGACAACGTTGCCTCATTTTAAAAAAAATGTTAGCGGAAACTAAAATAGACTTTGTGGTCTTAGAGCTATTCATCTGATTTCATTCATTGATACTACTCCCTATACCATTTAAAACATGATTGTGGTTAGGTTCCTATCCTTGTTTTGTAAGGATGAAATAAGCAAAGCAGAATAAATAAATACACCTCTCATTTTGGGCTGATGTTTCTAATGCATAATTTATTCTCTTTAGGTTACAAATTGAAGATATATCCAAATCTGCAAAGAATAACAGGTTGATCTGGACTTCCAAATGCCTCTTGGAATCGAGAATATTGAGTAAAATACATTTATTCCCATTGTTGAGTTAAACATGTAACTTGTACCAAAAGTGGAAATGTTACGCCATTTTTTTGGGGCAAAAATGTCTAAACATTTTACTAATACATTTCCTCTGACTGCGGAGTACAACACATTTTACTCATACATAAGTACAGAAGGTTGAAGCAACTTTGATCAAATTTTACTCCAATGAGAGTGAAAATTTACTCTCCACAAAATTGAGTAAATATTACTCCCCAGATTGTAAAAAGGTGATCACCCCTATTTTGGAGTAAAATTATGTTCTCCACGGTGAGGACGTACAAATTACCTCCAAATCGAGTAATTTTAATCATTATGATGAGCAATTTTTTAATCAAACATGGTGGAGTAAAATGTACTCCAAAACGGGGGTGATCACCTTTTTACTATCGAAAGATTACGATTGACTCGTTTTGAGTCAAAATTTTTTATACGTGTACTAGCTCATAGTGATATTTGGTCTACTTTTTTCGGAAGAACAGGAACAGGTTTAGCAACACTTTACGTAAAGACCTATCAGTGATTTCAAAATCGGCAAATCAGAAAATCCTCAAAATCATATTTTTGCATGTCGTAACAAGTACAGGTATCCTAACATACCCTGCAAATGATACGACCAAAAGCAACCTAGCAAGGACCAAATCAGATGTTTTAGTCCATTAGCTGTCCGTTCGGACACTTACTACTACAACACGTATTGAATGGAGATTTCGCATCTGTGGGAAAACTGCCTTTTCTCGTTTTCTGCCAATTTTCTTCAGTTGGAAAGGTACACTGAGACTTCCCCCCCCCCTAGATGCTATTCTCACTTTTAAGCTATTCCTGCAAATTTAAAATATTTTGACCGCTTTCGGAGCATCACTGATAGTGTCTTTACACATACTATTTGTTATAAATAAACCACGTAATATTTTTTTTTTTCAATAGGACTAATCCAAGTTTCCCATTTTTGAACTTTGCATTTAATAACTTTTAGGGTCACAAATTGTAATTTGAATTATTAAGGAATACACTAAACCACCAAAGCAGTTACCAAGCTATCCACTTTATGTCACTAAACTTAACATTTTTTTTCAAATAAACCACAAAAAAATCGCACAAAGCAGCTACTGGAGTAACAACTGGGTGGCTGGTCTGGGTCAGGCGGTGGCCCACGCTCATTCATTATCAGCATTCCACCAAAATGTAAAAGAAATTACAGCATACGGAGTGCAAACCACAACCAATTCGGGTGCTTTGATGTGGTTTCCCACCTACATAACGAACCCGCCTCGTTCGTTATCAATACAAACAATCGAATAACCCTTCCAGTGAGTTGATTCTTCAACTCCAAGGTTTTGGAATAAAAAAAAATATTCCCGACCACATAGAAAAAATCAGAATGGTCGTCAAGATTTCGCGTTTACGTGTTTAAAGAAATGTCGACTCTGAAATTGGAGATTTTCTTGGCCGCCCTCCCTGGGTTCGGGTTCGAAGATAAATGAATTGAGCCATCCCTTAGGCAAAAAAAAATTGTTTGATTGTCGCATAGATGACTGTTTTAGTTGGGATCGGTCGGTCCGGAAAAACTTTTTTTTTTTTTTTTAATGTCAATAATAGCAAATTCTGTATTGAAACATGTTGGTTTTAGCTAAACCGTGTACACAGAGGAAATACGTTCATAAATTACATATGAAGTGGCCGCACCCTCACAAGTAGAAAAATCTAGATGGTAATCAATGGAGTACTTTTTCTGAGAAGAATTCCACTTGTTCTCACTTTTACCAGTTGTTCGTTTTCCAGGAAATGACGTATAACTTACCAACGTCTGCTGCCATAAAACATGATAAAATCATCCAATTCAACAGACTTGTTGTACCGCATAGCTGGTGCACTGAGGCTGGTTCTCACCACTCACAAATGAGCCAATAAAGCGAAGCCCGAGGCGCAGAGTACCAGCGTAGGAGTAGTAACAGCAGGCGAGGGCGCCGGAGAATCCCCATTAAGACGACGCCCTTGGTGTTAACACTAAAAGCGAAATTGACCGAAAAAATTCTGATTAAGATCTCAAAAATCCTTAGAGCGTGAACATTTATTCTGATGGGGATTTATAGCGTCCATATTTTCGCAGAGTGAGTGGTTATATTTAGAAGAGAGCATATTATTTAGTTATGTGTGTATCTTTGAGTAGGGGATCATGGGTGGCGATTGTGTTGAAGGTGGAGTGTGGAATTGTAAGCTCAAACTGCTCAGAAAGTTCAAACAGCAACATGCATGCAAGCTATTGTAAATGTTTAAAAAGTATAATAAAAACCGGTAGGGAAATTGTAGATGGGCTGGGGGAAAGGACCAGATGGTATTTTAACAACAATCCCAATGCATTGCAATGTGCCTATGTTCATGTGTTGTAATGATGTGTTAGAACTTCAGGATAAAAGTACTTTGCAGGTAAATGAGTGCAGGGATTCTATGACTTTGCCTTTTATCAAATATGACTTTGATGGGATCACATGCCTAGTTAGGTGAAATGTTTACACACGGGTGCATGGGATGGAGTTCAATTACGCCTAGATGGGGGAGGAGCTATAAAATTTAGTTCAGGCCCCTTCATTTTATTTTAATAATGAAATACAGCATTGTGACCGTAAGAGGGATTAAAATTAAGGAGGGGTGATTCTGATTTCCTTTGGGCTGGGTGGGGGGGGGCCAGAGTGGGGGGGGGTAATGATGGGAGTGGGTGAGAAAATAAATTTAAGAAAGAAAAACAAATTCTCCACAAAGAAAAAAACAATGCTTTACTTTGGGGATTTATAGAACCTTGAATGTACAGTGGACAAGATATAATGGATATTATGTGTGTATCGGGTGGAGTGGATGGGGGAAGGATGGAGATGTCAAGTTAACATATGGCTTAGACATATAATGAAATCCATTTATAAATTGAAGGGTTTAAAAAAATATGATGAAATCAAATGTAGGGGGATGTAAATATGGCGCATCTCTATGTACTTGTACAAGATTACATAGCGCTCTCTCTCTCTCCTCATTTGAACTCATGGTTTTAGGCAGGTCATTATTTACACAAGAAGGGCTGATGTAGAATTTTTGGAGTAAAAACGAAAACATTTTATAAGCGAGAGGGGGGAATAAGAAAATGCAAACACTTCTCGACAAAACCATTCACCACTGGATTTATGCCTTTGCAAATGGGGAGGAAGGGGTGCCAAGGCATTGTCTGAGGGGGAGAATTTGGGTCCTCTCTATATAGGACACTGTACAAAGGTCATTTCATTTGGGGGATGGCAGGGAGAAAGGACTGATGAGCAGATGTGCTGGGGACACCCCCCCCCCCCTATTTTTATCTGGATATTTTGGGATCAGAAAAAGTTTCATATTTTTAAATTACTGAAGTAAAATTTAAGTCCAAAAATATATTCATTGTAGTTATGAAAAAATTCTCCAAATTGGTCGACACGTTTAGTAACATGACACTGTCTAATGGGGACAATTTTAATTTTAGTCACATTGTTGCTATACCCAAACCAATTTAATAATTCAAGAAATTTGTAATAAGATGTTTTGGGAGGATACATATCTATATTGAGGGAGATAATTTAATATGAATATGAAATCGGACCATGATAGGGTCAACCACTTGCGGAGACGTGTGTTAGGAAATGTTACTGGGGGTAATGACTGAGCAAAAATATGTGTTTGTGACTTCATATTTCTGAAAATACCAAATCTCAATTTTGATGGAAAATGGTGTAAAAGGTTGTCGATTGGGTCATCAAATTTCATAAAGAAAAAAATCAGTATCATTGGGCAAAAAATAGAAAAAATAGAGTAAAATGTACACACTATGATAACAATTGTCCCTCCACAACATTCACACAAAGTCAACTTGAAGTTGTCGCCCATGTGATAATTATTTACGCGGAGGGCTTTAAAGTAAAAACAAAATTGTCATTACCTGTATAGTAAAATTACAATAAGAGCACAATCTGCAATCTATCCTGAAGATACGGAAGAACTTCATGACCACGGACCAACCAAGCCATGCATGCGTTAACCGGCTACCCGTTGACACAGTAACCGTCTGACAGTGACAGGAATGATGGTGGTTGACATGTTACTTGCTATAGATGAACATAGAAAAGATGCGATTAAACCAACTGCCATGGTCGTGACAATTATAATAAATTATAAAGGCCACGACACAAAACAGGCAATTGCATTTCACAAAACAAACAGGCGAATCGTTTGTATCGTGACCAGGTATTAACTCTGCAGGCTAGCATATCAAGCAGGATATAGGTTCATCTTCAATCAACGATGGGGCGATCCTCTCCGGCCAGGCGGCCAACAATTCCGCTCGCACACAAGTTCATCCGTTCTTTTGTGCACTTTGTTTCTACCTTTCTGAAGAAGGCTTTTATTCACCATTCTACATCAGGGAATTTAAATAAATTATGCACTTTCCCCGACCCTTTTCGGGGTACAGAGGACGCATCATGATTACGTTTACACAGTGTGTTGACACGATCACAACAGCCGATTAGGCTCGTACCACACCGGATTGACCTTTTTAGCCGCGGTTTAGAGATCAACGTTCGTACACACGTTACGATTATATTGGAATCGCGGATAGTAGGAAAATATTGATACCGCGTTTTATAGTGAAGATTTCACAAGAAAGTGGGCCAATTACAATTAATTTTCGAGAAAACGTGCACATGAACAAGAGTTGGAGAACACCCGCCGAACTGTTTTTATAATTTTAAAGAATTGTTCGCAAAAACTTATGTACTTCCCAGGGGATTGCGCGCCACCTTTTAAACGATACGGGATCTGAAAGGTGGTGGCCTATTTGTATTAATAAGCTTAATCAACACTAAAAATCAAGTTGATTCTACTCAAAAATGCATCTTTGTTACATTATGAACCTACTAAACCCTGCTAAGAAACGTTTTTAAAACAGCATTTTGTTTTACATTTTTGAAAGTTAAAATGAAAAAAAAAAAAAAAAACTTTTTAGGAATTTTCCAAAATTAGGGTCGGTATCGTTTGCACAGGTTAAAAGGAAAAAAAAAAACTTTTTCTGATTTTCAAAATTAGGGTGGGTCGGACGAGGACAATCCAACATTTTTTTGGGGCTTACACAAATTTCATACAAATATGCAGTACCGAACTAAGAATTTTTCAGAATTCTGTACTCTCCAGACCTAGACTTTACCCAACCATCATGTCACTGTTCATACATGGGGAAAATATAAGTGAGAATCGAAAGTGATATTGTGCCCCGTACCTTTAAACAAACACTTTGTTGCACGGTAAGGAATCAAGACTGATTCGTATCAATATCAGGTGGTAATTGCCGGGGGGGGGGCGTTAACAGTTTACTTCGATGCTAGTCTGGTAAATATTAGTCAAGTACATTAATTCTTGATTTGTAAGCTTTCCTTGTAAGAGTATTTTGTATGATGCTGTCTTTTGTTAGTTGTAGATTTTGTGAAATGTGGTGCAAAATACCCTTTGGACTCGCCCTGATGAGATCTCCGCGTGTTATTATTTTGGCCAGTTTTTAATGATGAAAGGAAAGTAAATTATTATAAGGACTACCGTCCAGGTAACAACTTATAATTGTCGTGTGAGGGCATACATAGGCGTATCTACATTTTCATGATTTTACAGAAAAAAACATTTCGGTACTTCATACAGTTGCCGGATTCGAATGAAAATTCAATATAAACCGATGTGAATATAGGTTAAATATATTATAATGAAGATTTGATTCTCCCCCACAAATTTAAGTAGGTAAGTAGACTAATTAGAGTTTAAGAGCTAATTAAGTTAGCGTAACTATATGGTTTTTCGTTGAGCACTCAACAGAAATTCAATTTTGAGTGCAAACAAAATTGTATTCACACAGAATTAGGCTAATTGGCATAAGTTTTATAACAAAACATGATAAATTAAGCGTAGTCGTTTACTTTTTACAATTCGTAAAGTCAGAGCGTGATGTTGAGCATAAAAGCATATATCGACATTTTTTAATTATGTTATTAAGATTTTCGCCAAAATTATCATATGTGATACAAAATTATGGGACGTAGCAAAGAAACTATGGTATATACAATATTACAAAAATTACCTAAGAAAATAAAATGGCGTGTCTTCTGAAATAAATTTGTGCTAACGTGCATTCCGGGGACCTAATTACTTAATTCCATTAAATATTCAAAATGGTAGCATTTATACCTTGTGTTATTATATTTCTATACTATTTCCGCATGGTCTCGGATGCCGCAGCGGTATTTTTTTAGGTTTCTAATCGAGTTTTCTTTGCGATTGTGATGAAAAACGTGAACATTTTGTGTTAATGCAACATGGCTGCCAAAATCACATTAATTGCATATTTTAGGACCATAGGTCCAGAAAAATAATATTGAGCACAATTTTACCCTTAAGTTGAAAAATATAAACAAAGAGAATTTTATTGTTTAGGATGCTTGCAATTCCAATATAGCTGCCAATACAATAGATTCTTTAAGAATTGTAGGTTATTTACACCACTAACCTGGCTGACCCGTAGGATCTAGAATCTTGGGTGGACTACTTCCTTGCATGCAGCTGAAAAAGGGCTTTAAAATGTCTGAAAATGCCTAGTTACTAAAGTGATGGAATTTTCTGATTTGACATGTTAGAATGGTATGTTTTCGCAAACTAAGTGGCATTCGTACAGTGAATTCGAGGCAATTTACTAAGCGCTCTCAATTTCACATCGATTCAGCATTCTCGATTTGCCCATTATAATTTTAGCGATATAGAGAATTCTGTGTTGCCGGTCTGACGTGCGACAAGTTTGGTTATTCGTAACTAAAAAAGTCTGGTCATCATATGTTTAAAATTGGTTATTTTAAATTTAAAATAATGTTTCAAATTTGGGTATATTGTTGTATTTCCTCGGTGAGAGTTTTAAATATGAAAGACTGCTGTGTATTAGATGAGTTAGTGGTGTGTTACCATGTACTTTACGGTAGATTTAGAATGTAAAGGTGAGCCTGATCTGCATGGATTTTAAACGCAAGAAAATCGGTGAAACGCTGACAGAGGACATGAGGAGATTTCCAGAAAAAGCGCTCCCAATTTTTCTCGAACCCCGTTTTTTTCCATATTTGGGAAATGCTTACCATGATTACGAGCACACCACCTGAAGTGAAATAAGCCAACTACGCCCCGACTGTAAGAAATAAAATGGCGGGTCTTCTGAAATAAAATTTGTGCTAACGTGCATTCCGGGGACCTAAGAATTAGTTACATGCAAATATTCAATGGTCAGCTATTATACCCTTGTTTTAATTTTAATTTCTTTACTATTTCGCATGGTCTCGATCCGCAGGGTATATATTTTTTAGGTTTCTAATCGAGTTTTTCTTGCTGATTGTGCATGGAAACCGCGAACATTTTGTTAATGCAAAATGGCGCCAAAGGGTCACATAGTGCATCTTTAATGTCCTAGGCCAGAAAAATATATTGAGCACCAAATATTTACCCTTAAGTTGAAAAATATAAACAAAGATATGTTATGTTTAGTATGGCTTTGCCAATTCCCAAGATACTGCCAATACAATAAGATTTGTGTAGGTTATACCACCACTAACCAGGCTGACGTAAGGATCAAGAATCTTGGGTGGACTACTTCCTTGCATGGCATCTGAAAAGGTGACTTTAAAAGTTCTGAAAATGCACTAGTTCTATTAAGTGATGGATTTCTGATTGACATGGTAGACTGATATGTTTTCGCAAACCTAAGTGGAATGGTACAGTGAATAGATTTTTCTCCTCGCACTTCCCCTTCGTTTTCTCTTTTGGGCAATTTAATCGCGCTCATCAATTCACATCGATTCAGGCATTCTCGATTGGCCCATTATAATTTTAGGGACTATGAGAATTCTGTGTTGCGGTCTGACGTGCGACAAGTTTGGTATTCGTAAGTAAAAAAAAGTTGGTCATAATATGTTTTTTTAAATTTGGTTTATTTGGGGTGTTAGCTTGTATTTGGGGTGATTTGTTGTATTCCTCTGTGAGAGTTTTAAATATGAAAGGACTGTGTGTATAGTGAGTAGTGGTGTGTTACCTGTACTTTACGGTAGAATTGTAAAGGTGATGCCTGTCCTCTGCATGGCTTAAACGTCAAGAAAGCGGTTGAAACGCTAAAGGACATGAGGATTTCCAGGAAAAAAAGCGTCCCCAATTTTTCTCGACCCCGTTTTTTACACATTTGGAATGTTACCAATGTATTAGATCACACTGAAAGTGAAGAAGCAAATACGCGGGGACGCCTTTATGTAATAGATGATGATTTAGTAGGTTTCTGTTGTGCCACGACAGAAAAGTCAAAGCATGGTTTTATGGGGAACGATTAACAATAGAGGCAAGTTCAAAACAAGGTTTAATGTTTTCTTTTGCACTTGTTTGTCCAATTTAAACCTCGAAACGTTCTCGGTAGGTGGTCTAGAACCTATCAGTGAAATTGAGAGAAATTGGATCCTAAACAAATATCCTTCCTATAAGTATTTACAACAAACTTCCTTGATAAATCGTACGTTCCAAATGGCTCTAATACAATCTAATCTCTTTGAGTACATATCTATTACCCAGACAGACGGGCTTAAATAATGTAAAAAATATTTTTAATAATATGAAATACAGGTAAGATAAATCCAATATGGGCGTCCATTTATGTCTAAACGATAACATTTAAATAAACCAAATCCATTAAACTTGTTCAGTCTAAAGATGTATTTTTTCATAAGTGTGACGTCCATCGGGTCCATTTTGGAGGATATTACTGGACACTCAATATACTTAGTAGTTTTAATACATCCTAAAGAAAAACGCAAAAATCGGAAATCTAGACAGAAAAGTGATTTTTTGTCAGACTTAAATCCATTTACTAGCCATATTTGAGAGGCATTTTGGATGTACATCTGACCTTATACCAGTAGCTCAGATAACTTAGTGATGTAGCATGAGGCCAAACGAAAAAGATGCTCGGATAAGGACCAAGGTGGCACACCCCTGGCAAGTACATAATTCATTCGAAAATAATTTTCCTAAAAATTATAGAAATCCATCTACGGTGTTCTCACTTCTAGTATGTGAAATTCTCGAGAAAATGAATAAATGTCATTTCAATTTATCCCCCTGAATATCAGTGACTACAGGATGGACACCAGATCATTGACTCAGCAAATAAATTTGGGGGCTAATAATTGATAAATAAATCGCTCGGTATGTATATAGAAGGACCAAAAAACAATTCACAGATTCTTGTCATCAAAACTGCAGAGGCCACTGTTATATCCATGCAACTGAAAAGATTGCAGGTGGATACCATCACCCCGATTTCCCGATTTAGATTAAGCCATTTATCAAGACGTGAACACAACTTATCTGTCCTCTTTCACGAATAAATAAAGTTAGAGGTTACTGTGTGTTCAATTTCTGTGACCTATATTTCATCCTTTAATTCGAAAGGGAACGAAGGTGAACAAGCTAATGAGAAAAAAAATGTTTGCAAACGGTGATCTAAAATGCTTTCTTGCAGAACAACCCGTAACTTGCGCGTAACCCAGTTCTATGCAATTTATATTGCTTCATACAGAAAATCGAAAATCATTCAACAATATATGGAATGCAGGGTAACCGGTGCCCTGAATCCACATTGCCAATCCTTTAATCGAAGAGAAAAAGAGTCCTATATTAAATTTGATTAAGTTGTGGTGTGGTTTTGCACCACGATGTTGGTCTTTTGCCATTCAACATTCTTCTAGGGAGGGCTCCCTCATTTGTACCTCCTGTTTGACTAGGTTTGCTCATCCTTCGTTTCCTTTTTAATAAATGATGAAAATATACGATCAAAGTTGTAAAACTACCAGCAGAAGTTGAGTTTTATTTCTTTCCTGAATGAGGCGTAGCTCAATCTAAACCGGGCGGTAAAAACAATTCAAAAGGGCTTTTTTTTACGTCATGTACAATAATGTTGTTTGCATCCCCGAGAATCTGAAGTACTGGTCCCATTCAGTCATTCATAACGGGCGGATTAACTTATCAATAGCACCATATTTGCTGGAGTCATGGGAACGTGGTGGTACATTCTTGGTCACTGATATCAGGGGAAAAAAGGAGATGACATTTATTCATTTTCACGAAAATGTGCAAATACATAGCAAGTGAGAACACGCGTAGAACTGATTTTGATAATTTTAGACAATTTATATTAGCAAAATTATGTACTTGTTAAGGCGTGCGTCATTTGTAAACGCTATGAGATCTTGCCGGCTAGCCTAATGTTTCCATAGTCTGAGTATAGGTTATAGGGCTGTAGACAAACAATAAACTCAACGCTAGATGTAGTCATGAAAATATTCGACCATTTTTCTAGTTATTACGAGGAGCTCATTGATTAATCTTTGACAAGTATAATTATTGGTCTCTTCCTGAAAAAAGTAGTCCCTTTATTGAATCATCTGCCTAGACACCAGTGGTCATTCTACGAGGCCATTTAGTAGGAAAGTATCGTAAAAGTTATTGTGTATTCGAATGGTCTAGAAAGTGAAAAGGAGACATAACCTCTAAAAACGCTTTCGCAAAATGTTTGATACATGCACATAAAGTCCAATCCAGATAGTAATTTCGTTAGCATCCATCATCTTTCCTGAAATAAATGTGTCTTCAGCCATTTTTTGTAGTGCAAAATTTACATGTGAAGTAAAGTTAATTAGCCTAGTATGCCATGTACCCAACGCTTGAACGAGCGTGAATTTATGCAAAGTGCATTTACGGTACCTAATGAGCATATCGTGTATTATGTTTTTGTTGCTCTCATTTTTTTATGCTTTCAATTACGATATACATATGAAATGTCGCGGTAGATTTCAATCATGATTTTTCGGAAAACGTGTTTTGTTAAAATGCATATGTATGTGATGCGGCGACGGAAAAGTAAAATAGCCTATCATAAACCTGTTGAAACATATTGGTACAAGCATTCCTGAATGCTTATCATTTCAACAGAGGGGGCAATACAAATTCTTCGAAGGCCAGGCGGTGGTGCCAAGCCTAATTCATATAGCAATTCACCAAAATGTCAAAGAAAAACAGTGATACGGAGTGCAAACCACCAAAACCAATTGGGTGCTTTGATGTGGGTCGGGCATGGGTGTTCCCATGACCTAATACGACCTCGTCCGCGTTCGTCTTACTACAAAAATCTATGAAAAAAAAACTTCCAGTGGAGTTATTCTTCAAAACTCCAAACGGTTTTGGAATAAGAAATCATTCCTTGACACCATATAAAACATCAGAATTTTTCGTCAAGATTTTGCTTTTTAAGTGTTAAACCAATGGCGATGGCTGAAATTGGATTTCTTGGCCCGCCTCCCTGGCACGCACAGGGAATCGTAGCAAAAAACCATATTATTACGTTGCCATGGTCACACGCTATGATGAAACCGTGACAGACGATATAAACTTTATCCAATATTGTTTCTAATTCCACAAAGCCGCTGGGATTTGAGGTTATTCTCTCTCACAGATCCGTAATGCCATATGACGTAATTGCAAATTTTTACAAAAATGCAAACATCAGGTGAGGAAACAAAATGCAATACAAATATGCAGAAAACCTCGATTTCATCAAAAACCTTTAGGCGCCTAAATGCAAAATGGCCAGTGCATCTTAAGCATTTGTGAGAGGATCAATGAACCAAAAAGGCAGTGGTCATTTGTCCTGAGGTCGGCGTTACCGAGATAAAAATTTTGGTGAATGACAATGTAGTGTGGGAGGTCGAAGGTCAAGAAATCAAGCTGCACAGGGGTCAGGTTCTAAAATTGTTTTAGACACCAAATATATTTACCATTCTGGTAAAATTGGATTTCTAGGGAAGAGGGTATATTAGCAGCCGGGCCCCAGCCGGGCCAGGACCTTTAAGTAAAATTAGGCTCAGTTCGACTGGTCAATGGTAAAAATTTAAATCGTTCGACCTATCACTATAGCTTTGATTTCAAATAAGTTAGAATTTTTCTTGAATATTTGCTAGGGGTGATATTGATATGAGTTCAATCCCGGCCAATCGCCTGCGGGGACTACCTTTGTAGCATGGTTGCAATTATTTTGTAAAAGCAACAAAGTTATGCACAGAATGGGCTTACTGAAGCTGATGAATCAGTTCAACAATGGTTGTTAAGTGATAAAAAAGGAACTGGCTATGGTAGGCCGGGATGTTAAGGAACTCATAATCCGCTTGCACTAATCTCTTAATACAGGGTTGGACCATTTTCGATGCCAAATACAAAATTAGTGTGTGGTAATTTGTGCTTGGATATATAATAATGCATTGTTTCTCCTATGCTGTGATAAGGAAGATAGTATGCAGTGTCAAAGTAAGTTATGTTCAAAAAAAAACGTGCGGTGTTCTTTAACGGTCCATGGCCGATCGCTAATAGCTCGTCCCAGAAGACCAGATTTTACTGGAAGAAAAGGTTATCTTTAATATTTTATTTTTTTTTTTTTTTTTTTTCTTTATGGATCAGAAGAAAGCTACATTTCTGATTCTACCCTGTGAAATCTAGGGATAAAAAGTGTTTGGTTTGGGAGGTTATGAGTGAAAGTGTACTCATTTTGGTCGACCAATATTAGTTTTTAACAGTACTCTATGGGGCTCACAAAATCTCGTTTTTAGTGTCACTCAAAAACGGATTGAAATATCGGCGCGAAACTTTACAGATGGTGTTTTTTGTGGTGAAGGCCATTCTATCAATATGAAAATTTCATATACTAAATCGGACCATCCCCCTTTAAACACCAAAGCTATCCCTTTTGAAGTAAAATAAATGTATTTTAAGGTCAACATTTAATTACTATCTACATTGCTAATAATACATTGTATGAGTACCATATTTTTTTTTACCTGTGGCCATTAAAATAAATTCCTCTTGAACTCTCACGGTGATGGACATGTAGTGAAAATTTTAACGAATGTTCTGAGATATCCCCAAGAAAGCCACGACCTGACCTTATTTCCATTGGGGTCCAATTTACCGGGACGGAATTGGGACAGCCAGGGGTATTACCCTAATCTTTTCGACACTGACTGTTGATGTTGGCATGCACAGGTATGACTCTGTACTTGGGACCAACAGCTTAACTTCCCCTCCGAAGGACGGGGTATTCTCATGGTTCATTTGCCCAATCCAAGTGAACCATGGGGAGAGCGAAGGCCAATTTCAGTCATAGCTCTTGACAGATAAAAGCCAGAGAAAATTTTACCCAATTAAATCCCCTGCAAGTGATACCGCCGGGAGTTTAACCGGGTACCTCTAGCACCAAGGCTAATACCCTAAACCGTGGGCCATGCGCTCTCCAATATGTCACCTTTAACTGTGATGGGAGGCCCATTGCCCAACCAACATGCAGTCCAATGAAATGGTTTCAATATCAGCCAACTGCATTTAATCTAACCTCAAGGGCATGGAAAACTATTTCCATACAATCCTACTATATCAAGACGAGCAATTTGGGCCTGAACAGTTTGAGTTTGCTTCCTGGGTTCTGTTTTAAACAAGACAAAGTAGTTTTATAGGCGTTATATTAAATAAAAAAAAATAGAAACCCCCCCCCCCCCCGTAAATATGGAATTTAAATCTCGAATTACTGAAAACAATGTCTTACTCCAATATAACTGATTATATTATATTATATTATTATTTCCCAAAAAATATAATACGTTTGAATTTTACGGGAACATAAAGTCCAAACCGTAACAAGTGAACATTTCCATGAACATGTTACATAATCTTTCAGATTTCGTATCTTGTGTGGTAAAAACTTAATCTCAAAAAAAGCCTTATATGTGCTTCATCCATACTCCATATCCCTGGGCCTTTGATCACTCACATGGCAGGACCCCTCCCTAAGAATGCTTCCACAAATCTCTATCTTTGGCCATACTTGTCCAAGTTGGACCAAGTTGTTTGTTTTGTCATTTCGTCCTCTCCATCTGGTTTTTTTGGACGTCCTGGCTTTCTGGTCCGTTCTCTGGGGGTCCACTCTGCTTCATTCTGCACTGTAATCGATTCATTTGGATGAGTTGCCTATATTGGAAAGATGGCTTGGCTCGCCATTGTCTGTTAACCGTTAGGACATTTATTATAGCACCCTCTATGTTCACCCTCACTGTGTACAGCAGAAGTGATGAACTCTGTGAACGTGTTGGGCCGTCCAACACTAATAATTTCAGTTCTGATGATTCTCTATTTGGACCTCGCAAATATTCTTTTGCATAAATTTAATGATACCTCTAGTCCTACCAGCATTCTCTTACCAGAAGTCTCAGTGGTGCATTAAATCATACAGCCTTCTTTGTGGCCAATCGACAGATGGTTTTCAGAGGGTTAATTTCTATTGACAATATGCAGACGTGTTGGGTATAATTCGTCGTATCATGTGAGTGCCAGAAGGTTGTAAGTGCAATAGCCGCCAAGTGATACATCTGTGTGCTGCCATTATAGGCAATGGGCTGGGGCGGATCCAGGATTGAAAAACTTCCAAAATTAACCGGGGGGGGGGGGGCTCCAGCCTAAACTTTGTCCAAAATGTGCTGATTTTGTCAAGATTTATCCGAATTACCCGGGAGGCGCGCGCTCCTCCGACCCTCCCTATATCCGCGCCTGATAGGATGACTCGTAAATCCCTTGAGTCAGCTCTTGAAATGGTTCTTCTTATTACACAGTCGCCTGGACCACACTGCTGGTGAACCATGTCAAGAGCCACTGACGAAAAAACTTACAAGAATGGTTAAATTTCCGAAGTAATGGCAGTATCTTCTTGCCTTTACATGACCAATTCATTTTACCTGCATTTTCTATGTGGGTTAGCATTGAAATGTGTCATCATGAAAAGCGTATTCAGACAACACTACAACCACTCCGTCAAACAACTGAAGTTGATCAGTGTTGAAAGCTCTGGAAATTAAACAGTAGATTACAATCTCTTTACCACATCTCTCTCTCTCTCTCTCCGGTTCTTATCAACAAAGGCAACATGCCAAAGTAACATAATATATCGATACAAATTTTAAGAAGAAAAGTGCCAACTCAACCAAATAGTGTGCTGTTGACATAGTGAACTCCAGGACACGGCCTTGCTCTTTAATATTTTTTCTGGCATTTAGTCATATTTCTTTTCGGATAAAACCACTAGATCTTACATCGCTACTCTATTTTGCTTACCAAGATATACTATTAAGTTACCCATTGTTTGCTAGATGAATGGCTCTCTGTCTCGACGCATTAGAACATTATTATTCGAAAACGCTAGCGGAATGATTATAGGTTTCTGATAATTAAAGATGCCAGGCAATTCAAATAGAATTGGATGTGGTTTGTGTGTCAAGTCTACAAGGAGGTTCCAGAAAGCATTAAATATTTGGGTTGTGATGACAATCATTAAGCGAAACTTATTGATTTTTCAGAGAGTAATAGAAAAGTGGTCCAGGTGCCTGGTGTGAACTATCATGTCACTGACGAACATCAATAGTTCACAAATGCTTCCTGGTATATATTCTGTTTTTATCCCTGTTTTTTGGAATGGAATGCCCCGTAAAGATTTGTAGTAGTAATAATCATCTCATTTCCTGTGACCTTAAAAACCAACGCATCATAAGATAGTCAGTGAACACAAAGGCAAAGCAACGTAAGGCAGAGCGAATCAAAGAAGGGGAAAAAAGAGAAGCATTAAATGGAGCAAATCAATATATGAAAATAAAACAAAACAAAAAAATATCGATAATAAATTACTTTTCCGACAGTGACACCTAGCTGTTAAAATTTTCACTGTAAACATTCGCCGAACTGCTGAAGTTCCGCTAAAGAGACACGGCATATGTAATATTCAGACATAATGAAGTGGACTCCTTATTGGAAATCAACTCCACAAATTGAAAACAGGCTTGGTGTTTACATTTTGTAAAAAAGGAGTAACGAAAAATAGTTTCCTTGTAGCTTCATTTCCCGCCACAGACACCAAGGATGCTGACATACTCACTGCGCCGTGCATTTTCAAACTGTGAAAATCACGCGGTCATTAGCTCAAAGACCATTGCTTTTGTATATGTGCTAATCCGGCCTAATCCACCTTCACTTGTGATCAATATCTACTACAGAGTGCCCAAAAAGTTTACAACACTTTGTCGTCTGCAAATTTCTCAAAGTAGACATATCAAATTTTGAGGGAATTTTTACACTTAAGTGACCAAGGGGGGGGGGGTTCCTATTTGACCCCCAAAATTTGTTTCGCACTGACCGCTTTACCGCGTGGGTTTTTCGTCGCCGATTTTTTTTTTTTTTTTTTTGTAATGGTCTGACATGAAATGGCTTCTTTTCAATATACCAAAAAAATTAAATCGGCCAACCCGGTAATGAGTTAATTAGTGATGGTCCCATGGACCACTCCCCCCTCTTGGGCAATAACGGAAGTCAACTGAGATATTACAAAATCAAGACCAAAGCAATTTTTTTTTTGTGCTGAGAGAGGTTCACACATACATAATAGTAAACAAATATAGTGACATTAAAAATATTAACCCTTATGTTGCTGAAAACAAACAATTTGCATTGTAGACGTTGCTACACCGTTACTGTACAAAGTCTCTATGTGAACAGATGTGTATTTTTTTGCAACAACAACCGTTAAAAATACAGGATTCCCTACAACTTCATTTTTTGGTGTCCCTGCCTGCTCCTAAGCAGGAAGACCATAGGGATCACTTTGTCCACTGTTTGTTGTTTGTTGTATTGTAGTCTGTTGTTGATGAGTCTGTTGTTGATGTCTGTTGTGAAAAAGGGTAACATTTGCATGTAATATTCCACATACTTCCTTTGATGGATTTACAAAACCTAATTTGGGTCACAGGTGCCACATGGCATCCCCCGCATTGTTGATGAGGTCAAAGGTCACATGCCAAGGTCAACGGTCATGTGAGGTCAAGTTGTAATAGCTGAAAAATGTAAAATTGACTCATATGAAAAAGTTGAAGTCACTTGGAACAAACTTGAATCCTAGGTGCAAGGGGATCCCTCATGTGTTGCTGAGGTCAAAGGTCACATGCCAAGGTCAGGTTCTGCGGAGGTCAAGTTGTAAAATAGGCTGAAAATGCTAAAATTGACACATAATGAAAAATGAAGTTCAATTGGAACCAAACTTGAATAATAGGTGCAACCTGGGATCCATCATTTGTTGCTAGGTCAAGGTCACATCTCAAGGTCAAAGGTATGTGATGGTTAAGTGTAAAATAGGCGAAAATGTAAAAAAAGTGACCTCATGAAAAGTTGAAGTTCATTGAAACCAACTTGAATCATAGGTGCAACATGGGATTCCCTCATTTGTGCTGAGGTCAAAGGGCACATATCAAGGTCAAGGTCATGTTAGCCTAGTCATTCAGTAATCCGAGACGGCCGGCGACACAAGCGGTCCGAGGACCGATGTATTTTTTGTTAAATATATGTAATTTGGGTCTTCTAGAGTAGATATCAACAGAAAATAAAGTTTTCAAAAGTTTTAAGCGCAAAGCTCATTTAAAATTTTCCGCTTTTTGACCATTTTTCGCGTGTTGTGAAAACAATGAAAAATGAAAAAAAACTCATTTTATTATGATTGGGGTTGTCTTATGACCTTCACATGTGGTATAAATTTCGTACAAAATTCCCTACGGGAAAGTGGGTTTGCCCTCCCCCCTCCTTACTTTGAGGGGGTTCATGGACCCCCCCCCCCTTGGGCACCAACGGGAGTGAAAACCTGGTCAACTTAAGTGTTAACTATCTGTGGGAATCCGTTGAAAAACGCATTGAAAACAAAGCTGAAAATGACAAATTCCACCATCTAGAGACAAAAAGTCAAAACCACTTTGCACACTGTAAGTTATGGGCACTTGTGGGCGGTCACGAATGATATCCAAGATTGATTAACAATTGAGCAACGCACCCCGTCATGGACTGGATTGATAATAACCACAAGGAAAGAATTAAGACATCTTAAATTATTTCGTTTTCTCTTTTCAATTTGAAAAACTTAAAACGCTGCAATATTCTTCTTTATGATCTTGTCCCAAAACGCGCAAACATTGAAAATATACAAAGCAGGGTCTTGATCAGTTGTGACAAGAAAAAACGTGCAAAATCAATTAAAATTCCCCCGATTGGAAATCAACTTAATTATTTGTTAAATGGAAATTTTCAGTTCCAGTTTCACGGTGAGATATTCCCTCATTCATTTTCAAACGGTAAACACTTCACATAAACTCGAAGGTTTTTTTTTTTTTTTTTTTTTTTTTTTTTTTTTTTTTTTTTTTTTTTTTTTTTTTTTTGTCAGTAGGCCTACAGTTCACGCAATGGTACTGTTAACCATCATGATTGCCCCATAGACTACGTGTGTGCAAAGTGTTGGGTTTTTTTTACAATTTCTCTATACACGGCCGCCATTTTGTTATTTGAGCTTTGTTTTCAATGCCGTTTTTCACCAGGTTCTAACAAGATACTGTAGTTATTAAATATCTTTAAAATATTGTGATATGTTCACCCACTTTTGAGAAATTTGCCGACATAAAAGTGTAAACCTTTTTTTGGACTACTCTTTACAAGCCCGGTGTGAAAGCAGATATAGTCCGGCGGGAGCCACAGTCCGGGGCTCCATAGACGATAACGGAATAAAGCGTGAAACTAATGTTACCTGAAGAGTCAAGTGAATCGATTGCCCTATTGTTCACCATTGTTCTCGGACTATGAGTACGCCGGACTATAATTACTTCTACACCGGAATAACCATGGAGCACAGACACCATTTTCGGAATACTTCATGAAAATTTTGGTTGCATAATGCATTTAGTTAGTGAATTACATGTAGTTTGAGCACCCTACTGGACCCCCCCCCCAAACAAAAAAAGATTTACGCAGACCCCTTCCTGGGGTCATTTTTGAACTTCATCGAAAGTATATCATGTTGGGGTTTAAATGGCAATTGCACAGGGAATGTTAAAATAACCACTTCACACTTATTGAATGAATTGTATTCAATTTATTCTTGAAAACTGTCACCTGAACGAATAATTTTGGTAAAAACAGTGTACCTTTACCTTTTGTTGACAGTGGGTACATACACAATTAAACACAGTCACTTCAATCTACTTGCAAAACTTAAAATCTACTTTATCCTCTGTTCATACATGACTTGGAAAATTGATCTTTAAACCAATCATTGCAGACAAACCTTAAACTGTGCCTCAAAAAGGTTATTATATTAACAAACAAGGAATATTACTACCAGCATACCGGTGTCATATAATATAGTGTCGAAAATGCACTAATTCTTATGTATTTTGTTGTTTTTCAAAGGGCAATATTTATAATATTATTTCATTATTTTTCGAAGGGCGATATCTAAGCACATTTAAAAAAGATAATTACAGAGCAATTATTGAAATTCTAGGATACAATAATTTTTCAAATTGATGATGAATGTTTGTCACTTTGGAAAATACTAAAAATTGATACATTGGTTAAAATAACATATTCAATCATTTTATATATTTACCAAAAATGGCCATTTTCTATAAAACTACAATTTTGGGATAAAAATGCTTAAACTAAGAAAGTAATCATTAGAGTGCTTCTAAATTTCACACGATGTTTATAAGATGTCAAATAATCCTATGTTTTTTTTTTTCAATACATGAACCATAAGTTAAAGTTATTCACATAAAATCTTGTTTTCTGTTTTTTCCCAAAAGGCCGATTTTACATGTTAATGACAAAACCTCTCATATGATTAGGAAGACCTTATACCTTCTTATTCAACAATCTCTTATTCAACATGTTCTATCACAACTGTGTCAATACATTTAAACTAGTAATGTCTGGACCAAGAGGTTACATTTTTTCAATATTTGGTCTAATTTGCATATCTAATGAGCTAATTTGCATAATATATGTGGTAATTGCATATTTGTTACATTTTTACAATCTTTGACTTTACGCTTTCTAGAAATATATACTTTGTATGGGCTTACTTTACAAACAAAAATTGTATGCATCTGTATCTGAAAGCACCTAGTTTCACTGAATTCACCAGACTCGCCCCCTTAAATAAATTATTCTCTTAAGTTATTCTTAAATAGTTGGAAATTGATGCATAATATAGTTGTTTTCACATAGAAGTTTATATATTGAATTTGTACTTGTCGTTTGATAAATTGATAATGATATTATTACTCCTTTTTAACTCTGTAACCTGCTTAGATGCCTCCGCGTTAGGCACGATATCAAGATTGTTATTATTATTAATATGAACTGGCACAAGACTTAAGATATTGTTATATACAGCAATACAGAAAGAACATGAAGGATAATCAATTGTATTCATGCTTTGGACTACTAATCTTGTCTGCTGTAGACTTTTACGGCCAAAATTAGAAGATTGCTCTGTTTGTCAATCTTATTGACACAGCCACCGATGACTGTGCAACACTGGGTAGCCATTCTTACCAAAAAGTGTACATGCACCTGAAGTTAGCAGATTTTGGTAACTCCCTTATTGAAGAATATGATTACTTTGTGGGTACGGTTCAGACATCAGCGTATAATATCACACCATTGGTGCTTTACAACAAAATAGCGAATGTTGTTGGCATTAGCAATACATCTCCTAGTTACACATAATTAATATTAATAATGGATAAGATCGTAACCCCCACAAGGGACTCAGTGCATAGGAGTTATGTAAAACACTGGTAAAGAGAGTAATTGTCTGCCATTGTAGTCATGTGTGGCAGCCCTTTCACGGGTATACATGTACTTGTGCAATAGTGTATACTCGTATCATTAGACCATACCATAACAATTATACTCTTAGGAAAAGCCTTCCCCCATTTTGGAAATGTTCACAATCTTTTGATATGAAACAAAACTAACAAAAGCCATTCTTAAAGATGTCTTGAGTTTATCCAGTCTACAAGGTAAAGATAAAACAAGCAATGTTGACTATTTCTACAGGTTGTATTTGGCATTGCTGTGTAACATAAATATCTGCCATTAATAACATCAAACAAATTTGTATTGATTGCCTATTTACAGCTTTTATTTTGGCATTACTGTGTGACAAATATCATGCTTTGGTAGAAAAAAAATATGCAGAATATTCAGTCGATGAAAATTGGTAAAATAAGGGAATTGGTAGCCATTTTGGAAAAAGGACGCCATTTTGGAAAAAACATCCCTCTCTGCACAGACAAAGACACAAAATCCACTAACGTTGTCAACATGTGCAGCTTCATTTGTCACATATACGATAAACAGGCAAAAATGCAATATGGGAGTTTAAACACTTGGAAAGATCGGTTAGGGGGAAGATTATCAGCAAATGGGAGATGTAGAAGGTAAGTTAATTTAATTGAACTATCGATATTTTTTTTGGTATTGTAATAATTGAAAATTTGATGTTGAATTCTGGAGTCAATTTGAGACAAGAAGATTGTTGATAATAATTTCCCAAAGCCTGAGACACTATCAAGGCACACTTCAAATAGTGCAAAACATTGATGGACTGAAAGAACACCATCTAATATTGCAATAGTCAGAAAACACTCATGAATAATCGTACAATAGAATGAATCCATGTAACTCATGCGTAACTTCGATCAAAAAGATGCTGGTTTTTATCCCCTGGTAGACGAGAGTAACTGTCTAGTAGGAATTCCATTCCGTGGTTTTAATTCCAATACAGTATAGTGGAATCTATCTTACTGTCATATGCGTTGTTACCCTTTTGTCATGTTTTGTTGGCCACCGTTTCACAGGAAATTATTCCAACAGCAGAAATGGAACATTTGATCGTAACTGTTTGTAAATTACTGTACATTTAGAAATAACAAGTCATTCGTATGGAATAAAAATCAGGTTTGAAAAAAATCGTGTACGCGGTGACGAACCACCCATGTCTTAAATATTTATCAATAATGTTGGAAAAGTCTGTCATTCTAGTAACTGCAATGGCTGCCAGTAAAGGACCGCGTAACTTTCAAAATCATTCTTTATGTGTACAAATGTCTCACTGAGATGGCACCGGCATATTTAACATCTTGCCTTTCCTTGTACTGCCAAGGCGTTCATCTTCGGCTCGTTTGGTGGTACACAGGCTTCAAAACAGGACACTGAAATCTGCCGCTAATAAGACAGTCTCCTTGACAGCTCCATCATTGTGGAATAGTCTGCCATTAACCATCCGTACAGCCAACTCACTTCCTGTGTTCAAAAACGCTCTTAAGGCCCCTTTAAACTCACCAATCACCCAAAAAATTCATCGATATAAAAAAATCGTCGATATTTATTGTTGCAGGTATTCTCATCATTTTTTAATATGTAATTGCATAGATTTACTTCCAAAAATATATCAGAGTTGGTTTCATGATTTTATGTCATATGGTGTCTGAGAAAAATGGATTATAATGAATTATTTAAAATTTCCAAGAGGGCCGCCTTACCATGGCAACGGAAGGGAAAATGATAAATTTTGTTATTAAAATTTTTAATTATTGATGGTCTTATCAATATAGCAATGTGTCATTGTATTTCCATACTTACTCTAAAAAATATGTTTGTTGAGTTTAAAGGGGCCTTAAATCACATTTGTTTCCTCATTGTTTTGTTGCTTTTCTCAGATGTTATTCCATTGCTATGTTTTTGATCATGTGTTTATGCGCCGTGATCTATTTAAAATGGCGCTTTATAAATGCCTTTTGTATATGAGCTTATTCTCACTCAACTAGAAAGTGTGTGTGTGTATGTGTGTGTGTGTGTGTTCCGCAGCAAACTGGAGTTATCTCTCGATTTAAAAAAAAATACATCGGACCGCATGTGTCGCCTGCCGTCGCAGTTTGTAAATGATATACCTCATGACCTTTGACCTTGGCATGTGACCTTTGGCCGCATCAACATAATTCGTGGGCTGACAAACAGAAGGACGTAACTCAAACTGAAAAGAAATATTAAAGAATTTCTTTAATTCTGCTGTTCATAATTAAAAAGTGTTCTTTGTTTATATAATGTTTGCTTACAGTACCATATATGAGCTTTATGAAATGTTTACATTTTGAGTAATGAATAGATTTGCTTAGTAGAACATATTAACATCGCATTTCTCAAAAGCAGTATTACAGCAGAATTAAAGAAATTCTTTAATATTTCTTTTCAGTTTGAGTTACGTCCTTCTGTTTGTCAACCCTCGAATTATGAGAGATCCAATGTCTCAAGTTTGGTTCCAATTGAACTTCAATCAACTTTTCAATTGAAGTCAATTTGACATTTTCATCTTACAGCTTGACCTCATATGACCTTTGACCTTGGTATGTGACCTTTGACCTCATCAGCAAATGAGGGATCCCATGTTGCATCTATGACTCGAATTTGGTTTAAATCCATCGAAGTTTGTGTATATTAGAGGCAAATATTAACCCTTTTTCACGACAACAGACATCACAACAACAACACACATCAACAGACAGCAGTGGACAAAGTGATCCCTGTGTCTTCTTGTCTTAAGGCAGGCGACATAAAAAGCAAATATGAAACAAAAAAGTATTTGAAAGCCTGGTCTTTTATCTTTATTGTGATGCTCAAAATGACTTATGTTGAGATTTAATATTGGAAAAATCGTTTTCGATTGTACCATTTTTTTAGACAGGCTGTACAGTGAGATATCACATCCAGGGAGAAGTTATGTTTGGCAATAGTTGGTCGCTGTATATTATATGGGATATTATATTGGGAATATTCGTACTTTGAAGAGGAATAGTCTTTAAGAGCGGTCAAAATTACTCGGTCACAGTATTGTAAGATTTAGATATATATAACAGAGTTTGGAATGTCTCATTTTATGTTGATGTTGATGATTTTATGTTAATACAAAACGTTATATCACAGCGTTTGTCAAATGCAATTCTTACATTGTGGTGCTCTCAAGGTATTTTCTCGCAACATTTAAACTCTCCAAAGGACCTCACTACCTTTAAGTACAAACATTCACAACAAAACTTTCCATCGACAGATTTTTATTTCCGTCTGTTAGCATTTTCTAAATTATGTTCATAATATACAACACATTTCAGAATTCTACATTTTGCAAGTAAATTCGCCAGGTAGCATATTTCATGATTTTAAAAACGATGTCCTATTCATTCACATGATCGTATGCATGGTCTGCCAGCTAATTGTTTAAAATGTCTAATTACAGTGTCCAAATGGCCAAAGACGAATTTATTTATTCGAATTAATGAATTCAATACAACTCGAATGATTTAAAGGTGGAACGAGAGATTTTGAGGCACCCTAATATTGTGTCATAATAGTAATTTCATATAGATTAGACACCCAATAGATTTCATACCTTTGTATTTGGCCACAGAAATGTCTTAAAAGAGGGAAAAGGTTGATTTTGATATGCATATTTCAATGTAAAACATAGGCTGAATTTCGTATTTGCTCCTATTACGAAATTAGAAATTTCACAATTTTGTACCAAAGAAACATTTCTCGGCTTAATCCTTTCAGATGGGGATATTTTTGAAGGAAAGCTTTACATCAGGGCAATAATCAGTACTTTCGATTTTTTTAAGGACACCTGATATGTGAAATCTCTCGTTGCAATAATAACAAAAAACCGACCCAATTCCACTTACGCCAAGCAACGTGATTACACAATGTTTCTTTTTTCGAGTTTAACATACGATTGAATGGAAAATCGCTGATTTTGATATACCGCTTCTGACACACAAGCTAGATAAATATTTCTCTTGTAGTGGCGGTAATTATGTTCGATTGCTGCTTCAAATCTAATTAACTGTCTGCGGAAATCATTGGAGTGAATATATATATTTTTGTGTTCAACCTTAGAAATGATTTAATACAGATTCAAAATAGGTGTACAACCAAACAATAATTGTTCTCGTACAAGGCCACTTTCTTATTGAGACCATACCAGTTGTGAACAGAA
The DNA here is from genome assembly GCA_023653785.1 of Ophioderma brevispina. Lineage (NCBI taxonomy): Eukaryota > Metazoa > Echinodermata > Ophiuroidea > Amphilepidida > Ophiodermatidae > Ophioderma > Ophioderma brevispina. The sequence continues at coordinate 23,156 of JAMKCH010007775.1, read as the reverse complement.
GAACGAAAGAGAGCATATAGATCAAACGATACTGAAGTAATCGCTGCGTGTAAGGATGTGTACCACAAATAGCCCTCTTCTTGCAATTGGCATTGTACTGACACTCGTTGGTACTTTTGGGAACTTTGGCACCATCCTAGCGTTCTTTTTTTTTTTTTTTTTTTTAATTGATCCACTGCACAAACTTCAGAAATGAAGTGTTTGATAAAACTTGGGGCAAGTATTCGAACCTTTTTTGAAAAGTATATGTGAATGTAGAATGTAGGTGTGTTACACTGAATTCTGTTATGTGATATTTTCTGGGTCTGGTGGGTCTTTTCTGTATGTTTTTTCTCCTCTCTTCCCACCAGATCAAGTACAGGCAATAAAAGACTATTAAAAAAAAAATAATCAGTACTTTCGATTTTTTTAAGGACACCTGATATGTGAAATCTCTCGTTGCAATGATAACAAAAAACCGACCCAATTCCACTTACGCCAAGCAACGTGATTACACAATGTTTCTTTTTTCGAGTTTCGATTGAATGGAAAATCGCTGATTTTGATATACCGCTTCTGACGCACAAGGTAGATAAATGTTTCTCTTGTAGTGGCGGTAACTATGTTCGATTGCTGCTTCAAATCTAATTAACTGTCTGCGGAAATCATTGGAGTGAATATATATATTTTTGTGTTCAACCTTTGAAATGATTTAATACAGATTCAAAATAGGTGTACAACCAAACAATAATTGTTCTCGTACAAGGACACTTTCTTATTGAATACCAGTTGTGAACAGAAGAACGAAAGAGAGCATATAGATCAAACGATACTGAAGTAATCGCTGCGTGTAAGGATGTGTACCACAAATAGCCCTCTTCTTGCAATTGGCATTGTACTGACAATCGTTGGTACTTTTGGGAACTTTGGCACCATCCTAGCGTTCTTTTTGGATAGGCAAGTCCGCTCCAAACCTAGCGATCTCATCATCTTAAACCTTGCTTTTGCTGACTTGGGTATGTCAACATTAGTAGTACCGTGGTTACTTGTTAGTCTCAGTATATATGGACGTTGGCCTTTGGGAGAAATCGGATGTCGCTTGTTTTGTTTCACCGAATTGACATTTATGGCTGCAGGAATACTTTTTATAATTCTTATAAGTTTTGAACGCTACCAAATGCTGTCTCTCGACTATTCGTACTACCTTAAGAGGTGGAACAGCAGATGGGTAAAGATAACTGTTGTGACAACGTGGTCCGTTTCCTTGCTACCAGGAATTTTTGAGAGTGCTACATGGGACATGATATATGCAGCTTTGCCAGAAAGCTCTCGTCCAAATTTCGGCAACATTTGTATGAGACCAACAAGTTGGCAGCCGTTGACTAACATTATCTGTTTGCTGTTCGTAGCAGTCATTCCGACTGGGTTATTTTCGGTGTGCTCATCATTAACAGCTTGCGCCGACGATTGCAGAAGTGGCGACGCGTGGGATATGGTGGTTCGTCCGTTGCAGGGAGTGCAGAACATCATTCCTCAAATCAGCGGCAAGAGAATACTTCCAAACAAGCCAATGATCCTGGTGGCTCGAAACCTGCAGAAAGCGAAGCTCAATCAACACGTCAGCAAGATGGGAGCAAAACAAACAAGGTGGACAATGACTTGTTTCGCAAACGATACATCAAGCCGGTCATTACATACACGTGTCTTGTTCTTTGTCTTACAATGTGTACCTTTCCAGCGTCCATTTACTTATTAGTTATCAGCGCATCGTGTCCGCAATGCCTCAATTTTAAGGTGTTGTTGTATTTGATAAGCCTTCTGTATTCCAATGCAAGTCTAAATCCAATAATGTACAGTCTTACTAATAGTAAGATACGAGATTTCTACAGACGAATTATTAGTTCTCTCTTGAGATTGCTTCGTTCTTGAAAATTAGAGAGTATGCAAGGCGAATGTAAATTGAAGTAGCGGTAACGCCTGGTGTACTTGATTTCACTAAAAGAAACGTACATGCGATTTACTCTTCTCATCAAATTATGAAAAAAAAAATAAGTCAGACTGTATGTAAATTGGTCGAGGTCCTTCCGTGAGCAAAGATTTAAAAAACATAATTTCTTAACTTCCTACCATTCTTTTTAGCGTATCCACGAGTCACTGGTAAGGCTTTGTCTTGGTAGTGTCAGGTTCTTCAACTGAGTTTTTGATCCGGGGGCCGCGTGTATCCATGATTACGGACGCTCCTGGACCTAACATGGCCCGCCTTGAGGTTGGGGATGGATTGGGAACGGCAGGGAGTTTTTCATCCTACTCTTATGAAAACTGGCTGAGAGGTTTGACTCTCTGCAACGCGGGGAACCGAACGGCTTAGTCCCCTCTGAAGGACGGGATGCGTTTTCATGATTCATTTGCCCATTTTCAAGTGAGTCCTGAGGTGAGCGGTATTGGGGGCGTTTTCAATGGGGCATTGCAGTGTAACTGCGCACAAACACATGACCACAATCATTAATTTTGCAAGTAGGCTTTCTTGCTCAATCTCAATGGGAAACCTTCTTTTGGTTTAAAATCAACTATACAACAGTACACACGTAAATTATTTTGTTCTTACTACCCACACAGTGACCATTGAAAAAATCCAAAAACTAACTGCAACTTTTTGGCTTGGGTGTTTTACGTCTTTACAAGCAGGTGTTAAATGAAGAGCAGACATAGACAACAAAATGTGTATTTCGAAACTTTTCAAATCATAGGACTTTGAACACAATACTCGACAAGAACTGCCGAATCCCATGCCAGAGCAGGGTCCCAGTTTTGTGACCACCTTGTATTTTATACGCTTTTCTCTATTTTCAAAATGTCATCCTGCATTTTCTGACTTTTGGCATGTTTTATAAAGATCCCGGGTAACACTTCGTCGTTTGTGTCCGTATCACCAATATGTGTAATAGGTGAGCAGAGTGTGGCAAAAAAGTGCTCTAAAAATAGCTGAGGTGGCAGTCGGCTACTACAAGCTAATTTTGGAATTTCTGGATTTAATGGGTGGCTGCCAAACATCACAATCAAAATTACCCAGAATCCCTTTGGGGGAACATATTCTCATGGCGTCCCTAAATGGCGGCCATTCTGCTTGTTATGTGTATATCGTTCAAATCGGTAATTCTTAAATAATATCGGATTGGTTGGAACATCTTTTAAAACCATATTTTCAATCAATTTGATAGTAGAACACTAGAACTACTAATTAATTAGGTGATCACTTACAGTAAAATAACACTAGAGAGCGTTTGCCAAATGGGCCGCCAGTGGTGCATGCAGGCTAATGTAGTATCTTGTAAAAGCATGGTGCTGACAACATCACAAAACTATTACCAGAATCCCTTTGTGGGAACATATTCTAATGTTTTCTTCACAATGGCCGCCATTCTGCGTGACACGGTTTTGCTATTTGTTTTACATAATTACTATAACACTAGTGTTTTAATTAACACGTGATCACTTACAATAGCATACTCGGCCGGTTGCGAAAGGTGTGTAGTCTGTGTCAACAGACTCCGAAAATATTACAAATTAGTTTACTATTGCGTCGAGAGATTAACGTTATCATTCCGTCAAAGCGAATGTATGCAAATGAACACGAAATCTCAAATATTCGGAACGAGGGGTTCTATGGAGATTTTTTGCATTAGAGGCTCCCGTTACTATTTTTGTTTTTAAATATTTACCGTACGGGTCTGAACCTATAGAACCTAGCGCGAAAATTGAACGTTTTTGTCGGGTACTACTTCGGTGAATGCAACCACGGAAAATGTGAACAGCACTCGCTGATGGAACGCATTCCCTTTTCCCCCAATGCATTTCGGTATTATTCCCAGTCTTGAGAATTTTTCACACGCTGGTTTCAATTTACTTTTCAATTTTAGAAACAGGCGATACGTACTTACCGTACCGCCGTAAGCATAAACGCGAGATGGGCAATTAGAAAAATGGCCTCCAATGTTTGCGTCGAATGCATGACTAACTGATTACAAGGTCCAATTTTAACTTTGTTTATAGTAAAGTTAATTGACAGAGGTGCATGTCACATAACTCAAGCTAACTTGGTATTATATAGATCCAGGCACCATTACAAACCAAAATTACCCAGATTCCCTTTTGGGGACATATTGTAATGGAATCTTCAAAATGACTACATTGGTTTTGTGTTGGTATAAATTGTTTCTTTAAACGCACTTTGATTTTTTTTATACTATTTTAAAAAAATAAACTTTTTAGAATGATTTTATAAACATACAATTACTTTCATTAGAGTGCGGTGGCATGTAAAAAAGAACAATGCCTTTACTTGAAATGTAGGAGTTCCTTTTGTCACCTCACAGCCCCTCAAAACTTTTGGTCCAGCATCATATGATGTAACTGCTGCTCTCTGCTCTCCTGCTGTTACAACCCCTCACAACTAACTTTCAACATTGAACAACAATTATTCCACACAACCTAGATGCAAAAACCCTACTCAATTCACCTCAGCCTCCTACACTTTGGCGAGTTCATGCCAACTTGGTCAATCTGATGCATTTTTAAACAACAAAAAAAAAAAAAAAAAACCCCCAACCAATCAATATGAGATGTAAGAAGTGGGTCCAATGGTATCAAGATCTCAACTCTCAATCTTTGAGACCATAGGTCTGACCACAGATTGCGATCTTGCAAATGTCAAGAACAGCTAACCACCTAAGCAGAGCTCCTTCCAAAGATCCTATGAAACGAATATACTGGAAATAGTACAAGCATACAGTAACTTATGTGAAGAATATGTAATTGCTGAACATAATAGCTTTTCAACTCTCTGTGATGGCTTGAAAAGATGAGGAATCTGCAGTGCGGAATCTGACAGTTCTTTCTAAGAACGCGTACTAATGAATTGCACTTTAAATGCTCCAAGAAGGACGACACCAGCTGTTGCTCAAGTGATGAGATCACTCGATTGTGGAAAATCAATCAATCAACTGAAACTAGCTGGAAAAATCCAAACCAAAGCAAAAATAAGAACCAAAGGTAACTTTTTTAGATGCTGCCAAGGTGGCTTTGATAAGCCTATACTGCAAGGTTCTGAAGACTTGTATTACGGTCAAGACTTAAAATTTTGCATAGTCATGAGAGTCATAAGAGATAACCAACAAGACGACATCCGGTCATGAATAAAATCAAATGTGACACCACGGAACAGCGCCAGGAGAACCTGTTTCAGTCAGCGTCTGCTTCTCGACCAGCGAGTCGAATCGGATGAAAATCTTGATGACTGCTTCTTCCAAAACGCACAATTTTGGCTGACAGACTGCCCACCAGGACTGGTCTTTTCACCATGAAGGAGACTTCAAACATGCTGAAGAAACTAGATCTCCAGACCCCCCTGGACCTAACTATATTCCCACAGTTATATGGAAATCTCCACACTTCCATGTTTCAGCCTGATGAAATTTTGCAATTGAGACATAGGCCTACAGAGGAAATAAGCCAGCTGCATGTTTTAGGTAATCTATCATACCTCTGCTCGTCCAAAGAAAGTATCTCGATCTCCAGTTACCCCAGACCTACAGGGGTATTACATTGATTCCAATTGCCACGAAAATCTACAACTCAATAATCTCAATAAAATCCTCCGTACACCAATCAACCCTAGACTGCCAGACGAACCCCGAATGGCTTTCCTATAGACAGATCTACACTACCTCAGATACTAGCCTTTAGAAGTTTCTGCAAGCCTTCGAGAGTTCAGCAATTACAACAACACTGTTTTCATTTCATCAAGCATTTTTATGCTTGCACAAGTCAACATTTTAGCTTTTTTCTATCATTTTCAGCTTGATTTATACCTTTGCACCTAGTTTTATGCTATATTTCACATTTTAAATTGCAGCATTAAAAAAGGTCTGTATCCTTATCATTTCTTTGAAAAGGAAAACCATAGTTTTTGTGGAATTTTCAAGGCCTTGGGCGGTGTTAATGAGTTATGCTGTATAATCTCCATATCTCCGGTATTTTCCAGGAAGAGACAGCAGGCTATTGCTTTATGAAACCCAATATAAGCGTGTTTCTGACAACTGCTGGTTTTCCCCAGGGAGACACCTTAGCTCCCTACCTATTGTAAAATGATCAATGCTATTAAAGCAAGACAGTCGAGGTGTCAGATGCATCTCACAGATCTTGCACATGATCTTGCGGTCACTGCAGACCAGTTAGTGGTTACAAGATGCACAAATCTTGCTGATATGCCTGGAAGATGGGGTTCAAGCTAGCGTTGGTTTCTTTCTTAATGCTATGAAGACTGAGTATACGACTGTAAAGAGGATAGCAATCATGCATCAGCCCATCATTCTGGGATTATACTGAAATCCAGGAGGTTGACGATTTCAAATACTTTGAATAATTTCTTGCATATAGTAAGAAGAATTTTCTGTCACGTACATGACAAGCATGTCACATAAAGGACAAGCATGGAAGAGTTTGTGAAGAAAATATTCCATGACCACGAAAAATGAACTTAAAGATCGCATTGAAGCGATATCTTGGCTGTGCGCTCATTTCACTTTTAAAAATAAACAGTACAATCAGAATCACTTCACTACTATTGTCAGAGCTTGTCTTCGCTCATTTTTTACCTTCCCCCTCGTTTTCCCCTCACTTTCCCTCCCTACAATTTCTTCTTTTCCTTTTCCCTCCTTTTCGGTGGGTTGTAAGTCAATTAAAGCGGCACTGGCACATTTTCACAAAATATGAATTTTCGTCAATTTGCTCTCAAATGATAGTCTAGGGCATTGGAAGAATAGAGAAACACTTTACACATAAAAATAACATACTCAAAACAGATAGGGACGTTAATAAGAGGTTACAGACATCCAGGTAATTTGTAGGCTAACTTTTAAGTTTTCCATAACTTTAATAAAAAATGTGCATATTACATGAATATCATAGACTTTTTTTTTTTTTTTTTTTTGTTATGCACACAAACCAGGTATATTTTGTATTACATTATTTAGACTAATTTATAATATTTTATGTGCTAATTTATGACTTAATCTTACTCAAAATGAAATAAATTATTGCTAATTCTTGGGGCTGTAACACTTGGCTGTGCGCTCATTTCACTTTTAAAAATAAACAGTACAATCAGAATCACTTCTCTACTACTGTCAGAGGTTGTCTTCGCTCATTTTTTCCCTTCCCCCTCGTTTTCCCCTCACTTTCCCTCCCTACACTTTCTTCTTTTCCTTTTCCCTCCTTTTCGTGGGTTGGTAAGTTAATTAAAGCGGCAACTGGCACATTTTCACAAAATATGAATTTTCCGTCAATTTGCTCTCAATGATAGTCTAGGCAATTGGAAGAATAGAGAAACACTTTACACATAAAAATAACATACTCAAACAGATAGGGACGTTAAAAAGAGGTTAAAAGCATCCAGGTAATTTGTAAGCAACTTTTAGTTTTCCATAACTTTATAAAAAATTTCATATTAACATGAATATCATGATATTAACCACCAAGGTCACGACGGTCAAACATGGTGCATGCCTTGGGAAACTTGCATACGGTGTGCGTTTCTTGTGTTAAATGCCCTAACCTCACCGTCGTCGCTAAGATGTCGCCGGCGACATTAATTATAAATCGTTCTGTTTATCCATAAGGACGCTGATTGGTCTTAAGCATTTTCAGGTGAGGGCTATGTATATAAAAGCTTACAATCCATTCAAAATATCAATTGAAAAATCCAGAGCCGAGCACTATTTTTCAAATGTGCAAGTGTCTCTTAAGTTTTTATTTAAAATTAGTAGAAAGGTGTTCATATTATTAAAAATACAGGACACTGAGATAATATACCGAAAGATTGCAGACACCATAATGTTTATAGACAAATCATAGGGCATATTTTCCCAAATGGATTTGGGTTATCTTGTTTGTAAATGTTGTCAGGACCCATACTTTTTAAAAAAAATACATATTTACCGCCGCGCGCCAGTGGGCCAGAATCCCCTCAAAGCTGGCCAAAATCAAAATTTGCCGAATGTGACTTTTATGTGTTTTATTCGTTTATGAAAGAAAACATCCCAAAGAACCGTTATGTTAATATTTATTTTTTTTAAAGAGTTTAAAGGTGTCATATACGGCCCGTAAACCTGAAAAAAGAGTGGCTGTTGCTCTAAAATGATCATACCATCACCAAATATTAAAACTTCCTCCTGTGACGAGAGGAAGAATAAAGGCTCCATTTTTTAATTGCCTCTATCTACCACATGTATACACAAAAAAAAAGATTAGAGATAATCTAATGAAAAACAAATAATGTGTAGAACATTTAAGGGGGAAAATCCCCTTTTTTGGCCAAAAACTGCTAGAAAATACTTTTTTTTTTTGAAAAAAGCTGCATAAAAGTTAGGATTCCCGTGATTCCCGCTATGTATCTTATATCAACATTTTAATCAAAAGCCTATTCTTTCAATTAATACTAATTTTTTTGCCACAATTTGGCCACACTGCATATGGAGGTATTTTCAATGCACCACACCTATGCCAAAGGCCGTTTTTTTAAAATGAACAATTCAACGTGCCGCAGCACGCTGCTGCGGATGTATGCACTATTTTATAGTCCGTCTAAAATCAATATTCTTTGAACATTCCAGCAATTGAAGAGATACAGAGCTGATAGTTCTGGAGGTATATAATTAGGCCACATAATCTGGGAAACAATATTCCCATAAATGACCAAGCAGTTATAAAAGACGTTACGTACAATTTGTACGAAAGAAAATTACGAAATAGCGAACGCCCCCACTCAAATGTGACACTTTGTGATGTGAAAACAGTTTTCCAAGTCTCACATAATCAGAGTCTTTATGCTTTACATTATGTTTTTCGTTTCTTTAGAAAACGGTATTTAAAACTTTGCAAAATGCATTTTTGGGATCTCCACGGTGTTTTTGTTTTAGTAAACATTGCTATTTTTTACAACATTTTAAAATGCAGATCAGAGTGAGAAACATTATTTTGATGACGGCATATATCCATTAAACCACCCCTAAAGGAAAATGACTACCACCTGACCATCACACAAAAAAGGAGGTAGCGTTTTATCTGGTTAGATCTAAGAGCTATTATTTCCTACTACTAAACACAAGGGAGGGGTCCTCTCCCCATGATTTTTGAAAAGTGACACACAAGGCATTTAGGAATGTAAGGGGTCATATTTTCAAAATACTACAGTTATATGTCCTTAAACTCTTTAATCTGTTTCGATAGCAATGTTTTAATGGACTTTAAATGTTCAGGGCATTTGATAATGTCCTATTAATTTTAAAGGTTACAGTAATTTTGAATGTAGTTTGTAATTAACTTGCTAATGACGTCACATATACTTTCAAACTTCTCATGGTCCCAAGAACCCCCTATATGCTAAAAAATAGTCCATTGTTTTATTGGCCCCTTTTATGTATTCATTCATACTGGTGACCAATCAGAAACTTTTTTTTGAGGACGCCATACAATATTTCTAAATATTACCATCCAATTTTTCTCATGTCCAGGAACCCTATATGCTAAATATTCCTTGTTTTATGGGCCATTGTTAAATGGAATGCATGTTATCATCGACCATCAGAAAACATATTTTGATGACGTCCCTACATCTTTCTTTTCTAATATTACCCATCAAATTTCGCAACGTCCAATAACCCCCTTAATGCTAAAAATTGTCATTGTTTTAGGTTCATTTTATTGATTACAATGCCTATGAATCACTTATCAATCAGAAAACCTTATTTTGATGACGTCATATATATTTCTAAATATTACCAATCAATTTTCTATGTCCAAAAACCCCCTATATGTTTAAATAGTCATTGATTTATGGGTTATTTTATGGATTACACATGCATATTATCAATGACCAATCAGAAAAACAGTATTTGAATGAGTCATATATATTGCTCGATATACCCATCAAATTTCGCATGTCCAAGAACCCTACATGCTAAAATTGTCATTGTTTTATGGCTATTTTTTGAGTAAGCCATGCATTTATCAATGACCTATCAAAACAATAGTTTTTGTTGACGTCACTAGATATATTTTCTAAATTAACCAGCAATTCTCCTGTCAAAACCCCCTATATGCTTAAATAGTCATTGTTTTCTGGTTTATTTTATGTATTTACTGCATATATCAATGACCAATCAAAACAGTATTTGATGACGTCATCATATTTTTTCCCCAAACATTATCTTCAAATTAGTCAATGTCCCAGAAAACCCCATATAAAAAAAAAAACTGTCAAAATTTGTAATTGTTTTATGTTCTTCAAATACATTACATTAATTTTTCATGACCATCAGAAAACAGCATATTAATGACTCATACAAATTTGAAAATACGTCCATTGAACTCAGCGGTCAACAAACCTCTAATATACCCTTAAATTACCAAATCACTATCAACCGTCAACTTTCATTCAACAAATATTTTTTGGCCAAGCTTTGATTCAATTTCCCCCCATGGGCCGCCCTGTGCGCCGCCTCGCCTTACAAAATTGAACACTTTTAAATATAATATCATTCCATGCATATCTGAGCATTTTATGTCCGTATATGTGATGCTGTTCTTAAATAGTAATGCAACTTAATCAAAATAATACAAATTACCATATAAATGTACATTTTGTAAACATGCCACGTGAAGACGCCATTAGATATGTTCCCAAATGGTGCTGGGTACTTTTGGTTTGTAATGTTGTCAGTACAATACTTTCCAAAAATATAAACTTACGACTTTTCACTCCGCCCCAAATATCTACATTATATGTCGCATTATAATGAAGACATGAATATCAAAAGAGTAATATGGGAGGTGACCACGAGGAGGGGTGAGCCAGGACGTGGACACCATCGATGCAACAATATAGACATATGAAATTAGTTACTTTTATGATACGACTTAATATGCTTAAGAGGTTTTTTGAACGCATAAATACTTAAAATAAGGGGGGTGGCAATGTATTGCATATATTGTTGAAACACCTTATAGTTGTTGCAATGCCTGACGTACGGTAAAACTAATTCTGTGTTTTCGTGGATACTATTGCTTAAATAGTTCAAATAATTGTTGAAAATATTTATTTATATATATATATATATTTTATTTATGTATTTAATGTATGACAGGTACAAAGTATGTATATATTTGTATGTATGTGTGTAAGTAGGTATGTGTGTGTGTATGTAGGTATGTATGTATGGATGTAGTCTGTGTATGTATGTATGTAGGGTGATTTTGCGGGATGCGTTTGGTAGTATGAGCACTCTGTCATGCAACGTGCTCTAACTGATGGCGGCAGCCAGACGGTTTATCCAAAATATTTAAAGATTTATTTACACCGATCTTGTTTTGCCGTTTCAATGCAAAGATTGATCGACAACCCACCATCAAGCGTGAAGTGGCATTAATACAAGGATGTCCCGTGAGTCTATTTTTTGCTTGAACTAGGAATAGACGCATTGTTAAGATGGATTCAAGAATTCAAGAACCATTGATGAGTTCACTTACCTATATCCCCGTTAAAGTTACTTTGACGATATCGCCCGTGTACGCGTGACCCCAACAAATATCGAAACTGGGCTGAAACAAGTTGAAATTGAAAAATTTGTTGTAATTGGGGCAAGACTAGATATCAAGGCTCAGAAACGGCTTTGTTGTATGAGCGTCGTTCTGGAAGCAATTGGTACAAGCGTGGTCAGCCTGACCAGACGAATAAACCTACAAGGTAACCCGGTTGAAAAATACAATCGTGATAGGTCTTACGACTACTTAGGTACCAAAATTACATGACGGGTGATGACTCATCAAGTGAGTGAATGAGTTGAAAAGTTTAAGAACTTGTTACTAAAAAACTTGACATTGCCCTTTGGCAAATTGTCGTAAAACCTTCAAGCCATTAATATTCTTTGCCTACCAACAGTTGAGGGCTTTTTTGGCATACTTCCGGTACCAAAACTAAAGCTTTGACAGCGATGGAAGATCGATTGTCAAATATATCAGATCAATGGTTGGGCCAACATACCAATTCCAATCCCAAGTATGTTTTTGTCCCGAAGTCAAACGGGGGTTTAGGAATTCGAATTAGAACCATCAAAATATTTATTTGCAGGAGATTTCCTGTTTTCTTCAGATGTTGACTTCCTAACCGACCGAACTTGGTCCGAAGGAACGGCCGACCGAAGAAAAATCCCTCCAAAATACATATGCAGGAAACGGAAAGTAAAAAGAAACTGATAAACAAAACTTGCAGGATATGAACTCGACCAGCTAGTGGACTAATGTTAAGAACACAAAAATCATGTTTTGAGTAAGTCATCCTGGCTCGACTAAACAACATTTGCTCTAAACTTGAGATTTCTTAATTAGGTGAATGAAGATTATGCCCTAAAGGATGGGGACGATATTGAATAATCGTTCATAACAAAAGTCATACCATTTATTATGCAAGGCAGACCAGAATGGAACTGAAGAAATGAAAGAACTTGAATCACAGGGAAGTGATTGCTGACCTCGAGAAGACAGACTATGCGTGTTCAATGGAACACTTGAAGAACGGTGAATGAAGTGATGAAGTTCATCAAGTTCATCACTAGGGCGATGCTACAGATCAGCTGAAACTAAATCCTTGCTTCATGTGATGTATCCTCAGCGTCAGCAAGTCTGCCCTCTCTGTCAAATCCTTCATGACCCAATTTCCGCATGTTGCAAATGGCTGCATGCAATTTCGGGATAATCATATTGCGAGGGCATAATAGATGGTTACATAACTCTTTACATAAAAGAGATATCGAAATACAACACTTCTATGACTATTTACCACGAAAAGACCATTTGAGTGATCTTATCACAATGACATGAGGAGGTCAATTTGTCCAATATTTCAGGTCATCCAAGCAAGAAAACCGATCTTTTCCTCATTGATTACGAGAATATGAAGTGTTTATAGTGACATATCTTGTCCCTTTGACGCTTTCATGGAGGACTGTATAGGATAAATTCAACAGTAAATCAGCCCCTTGCAATCTGCTTCCTATTTGCGGATTTAGCTGCAAAATCATCGTCTTTGTGATCGGATCAATCCGGTATGTCCATTATCGATTTCGTCGCGGGATGGAAAATCTGGTCTCCCCAACGTCGTTGCTAAAGCTGTTGCCAAGTATTGCTCTGTTAGCGTAATGATTGGCACAAATATACATATGGAAAATCAGACACAAACTCAACAGAGAAAATTAATTTTTTTTCAGCTGGCTCGACCGTTAATGGAATATTCATGGGTTCATAATTATTCAAGTAAGGGGTTTGCCGTTCGGGGCTTATCCCTCCACCTACTGGTTTTGTATATCCTCTTGCCATGCCTTTCCCTTTTCCCTTGCACCCCCTTTCAGCTCCCTATTTCCTATATCCTATTTTTGTCCACCCATCGTTTCCCCTCTGTTGATCTGCCCTTCCCAATCTTTAAACTTTGTCCGTCATCCCCCGACTCTTCTGCTGTCCTCCTTGTTCCCTTTTTTCGCCCCTCCGTCACTTGCCTTTTGTCTCCTTGAAATCCTCCCCCCTCGCCGTCCCAACAAGACCTTTTGACTCAGATCAACTTCAGGTCTTAGCCACCTATACCACATGGTCGTTCCCATCCCTCTTTCTCTGTGCCTCCAGATTTCTTTTGTTGCCCATGTATGAATTATCATTGAATAAAGCATTTGAAATAGGTGTATGTATGTATGTTGGGTGTGTGTGTGTGTGTATGTGTGTAGATGCTGTATGTAGGTATGTATGTATGTCTGTATGTATGTAGTATGTATTAGGTATGTATGATTATGTATGTATGCATGTATGATGTATGTCGTATGTGTGTATGATTTTCAAACGACCATTCAACATGTTCAAGCTCTTGGTTGTGAATGATGCGTCGTTACTTAATGCCAAGTTCAATATTGTGACGGAACGAGAGAGCGAGAGAGAGGGAAGGAGAGAGAGACAGAGGTGTGAATATAAAAGTATTACTTGATAAATGCAAGGTATGTTAACAAGGTTGATGCATTTTGTAAGAAGTAATGTGCTATGCGTGGTTTCGATTTGTGTTAATTTGAGCATCTATTTTGCGCGTTTTATTATCGTATTTGATGGCATGAATAACTGGTTTTAACAGCAATGAGTGATAAATTATAACGGATGTAACGTTTTTCGTAGCTTCGCAGACAGAGTTGCTGGACTTATCTTCTGTGGTAATTACGGGAACCATACAAACGATCATATTTGAAAGTATAAACATATTTCTGTGGCTTATTACGTACGAGACCAATCTAAGCCGATAAAATGAAGTTATAACATGTTCAGTGAGTTTGAAAAGGGTTTTCATCAGCTCCCCTTAACAGGAGGAGCAATTGTTATTGATGCAAAAATGGCACATTTTGTTTAAATTTGGCCCCAAAAATTTGCATCTCGGTTATAAACTACTGGGTTTATTTTTTTTTGGCAAAAAAAAAAAAAAAAAACAAGGCGAATCGTATTTACGCGATGGTAAAATATGTCCCCGTCAATGTTGCGATCACTGACATGCGATAATGCAACTACAAACACCCCCCACCCATGCCCAACACCCCGCACACACCATCCCCCTGCCCAAACATCCCGCAAAACCCCACCCCCAACAACCCGAAACACGACCATTTACGCCGTCCAAACACACCAAACACACTCCCCCTCACCAACACCGCAACACAATACACCGACATCCCCAACACCCCCAAGGACTCCCAACCCATCCCCGATACCCCACATACAACCCCACCACATCCAAAACACCGCAACACCATAGCCCCGAGGTTGCTCTGGTTTTCCGCTACGATAGCCACTACCTTTATCTAGAGGTAGGTACGGACGACGTGCAAACGCTACGAAACGACGCTAGCAAAACCCCACCCCCTCCTTATGGCATAGTAGTGAAGTAGTCTCATGTAGCGAAGTTATTTTTAACATCCGGTGTACCATTTCCGAGATCCGCAATTACGCATATTAATTAGCTCATTTGCATACCTAAGCAGCATATATTACACATTTTCAATTGCCAAAAAAAGATTGTGGCCCATGATAGGTCTTTAGTTGCAGCGCCAAGGATTTGAGATTCCGATGTCCCGTTTCAAAATATAGCAATTACGCTGATTTTTGCATAACTTAGTTTTAGCTCATTTGATACTCAATTGCCAGAAATACGCCGAAAATCTGATCAGGTCGAGAACTCTTCAGACCGCTTTCCTTTCCACCAAGTTACATGAGTACCCGTTCTTACGGAACTCAGAAAAACTGTCATAGGGCCTTGCAGCAGAGCAAAGCTCGTAATTATGCAAATTAGATACTTAGGTACCTATTTTCGGCCCACATATATCAGGTTTGAGAACTCAAATGTGCAAGTGTCTCTTTAAGTTTTATTTAAAATTAGTAGAAAGGTGTTCATATTATTAAAAAATACAGACACTGAGATAATATACCGAAAGATGCAGACACCATATGTTTATAGACATCATAGGGCATATGTTTCCCAAATGGGATTTGGGGTTATGCTTGTTTGTAATGTTGTCAGGACCCATACTTTTTAAAAAAAATACAATATGTAACCGCCGCCGCGCCGCCTCCTTGCAAAATTGAACACTTTTAAATGATAAATAGTCATTCAATGCATATCTGCAGCCATTTTAGTGTCACGTTAGTGTGAGTGATCATGTTACTTAAATAATAATGCAACTTAATCAAAAATAATAGCAAAATTACAAATATAAATGTTACATTTTGTAAACATGCACGTTGAATACATCATTAGAATATGTTCTCCAAATAGAATCTGGGTCATTATGGTTTATGAAAATACTTTCCCAAAATACCAACAATAGCTTTGAGTATGTGACATTTCACCACTGTCAATCAATTACATTACAAAAACAAGCTCAAATTGGACCATTGTAATCAGTAGGTACATGTTCAACGCACATTGGCGGCCATTTTGGCAAGCGCCCTCTGGTGTTATGCTGCTGCAAGTGATCACGTGTTAATGAATTAGTAGAGCTACTTATCAAAATTGATGAAAAAATAAATAAACGGTGTTCAAATTGTGATTATTTAAGAACGCAGTATTGAAACGATATATCCAAACGCACAGATTGGCGGCCATTTTGAAGACGCCATTAGAATACGTTCCCCAAAGGGCTTCTGGGTAATTTTGGTTTGTAATGTTGTCAGTATCCATACTTTCCAAAAATATCAACATTACGACTTTCCACCTCCGCCCCAAATACCACCCTAATCTGCTCGCCTATAATGAATACAATGAATACAAAAGAGTCATATGGGGAGGTGACCAAGAGGCAGGGGTGAGCCAGACGTGGACACCCTCGATGCAACAATATTATGAAAGTGAGGTTAAGTTTTTTTATGATACGCTTACGCATAAATACTTAAAAATAGGTGGCAATGTATTGCATATTGTTGAAACACCTTATAGTTGTTGCAATGCCTGACGTACGGTAAAACTCATCTGTGTTTCTCGTGATACTATTGCTTAAATAGTTAAAATAATTGTGAAAAATATTTATTTATATATATATATATATTTATTTATTTAATGTATGCATGTACAAATGTATGTATATATTTGTATGTATGTGTGTAAGTATGTATGTGTGTGTGTATGTATGTATGTATGTATGTATGTGTGTATGTATGTATGTATGGGTGTGTGTATGTGTGTATGTGTGTATGTATGCATGTATGTATGTATGTATGTATGTATGTATGTATGTATGTATTATGTATGTATGTATTATGTATGTATGCATGTATGTATGTATGTCGTATGTGTGTATGTATTTTCAACGACCATTCAACATGTTCAAGCTCTGGTTTGAATGATGCGTCGTTACTTATAATGCCAATTCAATCTTGTGACGAGAGAGAGCGAGAGAGAGGGAAGGAGAGAGAGAGGTGTGAATATATAAAGTAATTACTTTTATAAATTGCCATGTATATAATGCTTGCCCATATACTATCACTGTGTGTGAAATAACTAAGCTCACATCGAAGTCATTCATGTAGAAAAATCCCAACTTTGGGTTATAAATTCTGGTCCGTCCGTATTTTTTGTTATACATATCCTATGGCACTGTAAATACTGGCACCAAGTTTTACTTACTGCATCATAACGAAAATTGAATTGATCTCAACTTTGAATTGAGATTTAGGGGACTATTTTAGTTCTAGTTGACTATGTTTAATACAATAACACAAACCCGGCCATCAATGATGCAGTGGCCCTTTAAAGTAAGTAGTCAACATTTTGGGTATCGAAGAAAGCTTAACTATTTTCTCATTTACCCTGTGAAATCTTCAGAGCCAAATGAAATGTTTGGTTTGAAAGTTATGAGCGAAAATGTGCCCCATTTTGGTCGACCAAGTTAATTTATCCAGTACATCTCTGGGCTTACAAAATCACACGTTTTTAACTCTCACCTCAAAAGATTAATATACAGCGACGGAAATTTTACAGATGGGGTTTTGGAGTTGAAGGTCAATCTATCAAGATGAAAACTTCATATCTTAAATCGGGCCATCCCCCTTTAATAGCTTTAGTTTAAAGCTAATTTTCGCTCACAACCATCATCAAAACAGAAATAGCTTTCAACTGATATCAAAATTTTGACATTTGTAAAACTTTGGGTACCTTGGGATGAGGCTATCCAGTATAAGTTTATGGACTCTAATAAGCTTGACGCTAATTTTTTGGATGAAATTTCACTATAGACCAGTTAACAATCCTACTTCCACTTATTTTGTTGCCTGAATCCATCCTTCAATCGTTATGCCCATTGTCTAAAACTCTAACCGATACCATTGCCCATATTGTAACAGTCAGGCCGACTATTTCAAGATACCAGCCCTAACATTGTTTACAACCATTGCTGTTAACAAACTGGTCTATAATGTTTTTACCTGTTTTGATTTTTTTGCTTCTGCTGTTATATGTAATGGTTTTATATTACATTAGAGCACAATTATTTTAGTGCAAAACAGCTGGCTGCTGCCTTTCGTTCAACTAGAAATTAGGCTGTTGCCTAGGTGATATAGATACAGGGCAGACTTAAACGCAATAGCTAGTATGTCTTAAAAGTGTTACGGTCACCTTGACCAAGGGCCAAAACCACCTCTAAACTACGGATCAAACTCCTGAATAACTAGACCATACCCTGTGAACTTGATTACACTTAAAACAAGTATTTATTTTAATGGTGTGTTTAAAATCCTCTCATTATAATACCTCGATTAGTCAATCATACTCAAAGATGACTCTATAAATAAAGTTTGTTAATTAGAACTACTAAACTTACTACTAACCGGTGTGTGCCGCGACGCGGCTGCAGCAAGATTACTATTAATATGCAGAACTTGCAATAGTTCCTGGCGAATATTCCCAGCGCAAACTACAATTTTCCATTAGTGGCCGTGTCCCCCACGGACGACTTGTCCTTACTGAAGAAACCGCTCCTAATGACTCCCGAAGCTTGGAGGGCGACTAAATATAAAGTCCAAAAGTGCTGTAGCTTGTATATACTTGGATAACTCCAGAAGGCACGAAATACAAAACCGAACCCGTCTACACAATCAGACGAAAACTGTTGGAGCTGTGAAACTATGACAATGGTCCCTAATGTAAGATTAGTACTAACGTGTGATTACTGTCACTGTCAACTATGGAAACCTCTGCAATAATTGGTACAAGTTGGTTAAAACGCTGTCTGCAATAACTTATTGGAGTACGATAGATTTTATGATACTTCTTGTAGTCTGATGTTTGTGATACTTGAACTCATCTTCTCTCACCAGAGGTTTAATAGTCCTCTCAACCACTACTATAAGGATCTGGTTCCCTCTATATGAGTCAATGTGCTAAATATAGTCATTACATCATAGTCTGAAATGCCCTCGCCTACCATTCCACAGGTACAATGTATAATTTTGAGATTTCTAGCAGCTATCCACTGACTGTGTAATTATACAGCAGTGCGCCACCTATGGCCCTACACATATCACCTTGACTAGGATATTTAGTCTGATATCCTAGTCTCAAGTAACCCCCAGAACATTCTCCGCGGGTCTCTCTTTGAATTCTAATTGCTACATACCACCAGTTATGCACACAACCCAGGTATATTGTTAATATTATCTTATTTAGACTATTTATATAATATTTTTATTTGCTAATTTATACTTACTACTCAAAGTGAAATAATACATTGGGCCTAATTCTTGGGGGGGCCTGTAACAAAGGAATGTAACTTTAAGACTTGGGTTTGAACCAAGGTTAGTCCCTACAAGGAGTGGACCGAGACTTTTTTTGCTTTTATGCAGTTTACAAGTTTTGTCATATGGTAGGAAAATCCCCCTCATGAAGGGCCACTTTGGCCCATCTTGGCCACTTTTGGCCCATCCATGAGGTCACCAATGTCAACAGCTGCGGTCACCAAGGACTCATGAGGGGTCCACGCAATGTCAATGGCCGCCAAGTCCATGAGGTCCCCACCCTTCCCATGATGCAGCACACCCTCCCCGCTTACCTGATGCAACACCCTCCCTGCTCCTCCTTGAATTCCCCCTAAACCCCACTCCCAATGAATGGCACCAAAGGACAAATGAGGTCTCTAAGGTCACAAAGTCACCTCACCCCTCCCGATGCCCCTCTGCCCAACTCTCTATATACCCTGCCCCCTCCCGATGCACCCTTACCTTCCCCCTCCCCCGACGCACCCTTTCCCTCACTGACTCCCCCCTCGACCCCCTCCCGCCCCCCACCACCTCCAAACTCCCTCCTCCCCACCCCACCACCAAACTGTCCCGTAGACTCCTAAACACCCCCCCTTCACTTCCCCTTCCCCACAACCCACCCTTCACCCTCCCCCAACACCCCCCCCCCCCTTTCGCCTCCCACCACGACCGCCCCCCTTCCCCGTCCCCAACACCCCACCCTTTTCCCCTCCCCAACACCCCACCCTTTTCCCCTCCCCAAACACTCCCGCCTTCCCCGTCCATATGATTCACACACAAGATGTAAGGTATAGTAGGTTTTTAATGAGCAAAGGAATTTTGCATCTCCGATGTACCGTTTCAAAAGCATATCAATTAGGCATTTTTTTATGCACATTTTTGCATACCTAAGCCGCGTTATCACAATTTTTCAAATGGCAATATGCGCCCATATGGGTTTGCCCAATGCAGTGGAAAATTTTGCATATCAACTTGAACTGTGTTCAAAATATATTGATTATGCTATTTTTGCATATTAATTAGCTCATGCATGTAATTTTTGCTTGAAATATTCCCAACTCTACCAGAGTCGAAACACTTTAATTATTAACCGCTTCCACTTCCACTAAGTTACATCCCTTATAAACGCCTTACGAACTCCAGATAACTTGTACCGACCTTGCGGGAAAGGGCTACACATTTTGCTGACATGAGGTCAGGGTCCACGAGGGTCCCCAACATGTCATCCCAACCCACCCGTCCCCACCCGGCCCCTCCTTTGTACCAAGTTACTCATCATCGTAGCCCTTACTGCACTCTGCATGCAATCCGCATGCAATATACAGTACTAAAGGCTGAATCAAGAGCCTTTCCCGATGAGGGTGGTACTCAATTTTTCAAAAACAAATCGTGTTTTGCATATTTCAAATGCTTGTCCATCTACTAATCGCTGTGGTGAAAATAACTAACCCAAATATCGAAGTCCTTCTGATAGAAAATCACAACTTTTTTATAAAATTTCGGATCCACAATTTTTGTTATACACAAATTTTTGGATCTCAAATTTTTTAGAATTTAATCGCCCGTAAAGGCTGCCGATTTGTAACCCCTCGCTCACTGGAACAGTGTAATGGTAACCTTCTTAAGCCCAATCTGAGCTATCTAATGCTGCTTTTTTTGACACAATTATTACTCCTAGTGGTTGTAGTTGGGTCTCCACTTTGTTTTTAAAAACACCCTATTAATTGTCCGGTATACGACGCAACAACCAACAACCAGTGACAGTTTGGTTATTTCACGATCTAATTTCCCAGCTCAAATGCATTCAATTAAACTTGCATTACTCCCGTGATCATCCAAGCCGCACCTGGCAATGTGATTGGATGGCAAAGCACACACAACCTCCGGAAAGTGCACGCTTGATTGGATAAAAGGGACATACCACCGTTCGCCACACCAGGGATACTAAATAAACGGGATAGGACACTCGATCAAGAGAATGGATGCGTACTACACACTGCTCTGCATGAAATCTTGCAAATTGTAGCTTTATAGTTCGCCAGGGCGTACGTGGCGCATTTGCTTAACGTCATCCCCGGTTTACTAATATGTCAGAATACGTTTATTATAAATAATTATGAGCTTATCGAAAATGGTGGCGCTATCACTATCGATATCGAAATTGTCTAGGGCATTTGTACACATTGGTCACGCATGACCCCACGAGGAAAAAAAACCAATCATGCCTTTACCGTGGGAGATCGCATAACAGTAACAGCAATGGCAATTTCAAAATCTAATTCTGAAGTAGGAATCACAAAATCCGCCATTTAAATCTGCATATGATTCAATGACCTTCATGATTGCGATGGTACATGGATTGATTGTGGATTGTTAAAAGTAACAAAAAATACAAAACGAAAAAACAAATTTTTGGTAAAAAACAACAAATGAAGAAGAATATGGCGACAGAAAATCAACCAGGGATCCTAAATGACTGTGCGCTGGCAGGTGGCGTAAAACCAGACTTGAAAATGGGGCTGAAGGGGTTGCCAAGTTTTTTTTTGAGGGGGCAAATTTGGGTCCTTCTCCATCGACACTGTACAAAAAAGTCAGTCCATTTGGGGGGGGGGGCTGAAGGGGAGCAAGGGTTCTGTTGGGGGGGGGCTTGCGCCAACCCCTCCCCCCCCCCCCCCCCCCAGGCTGGTTACGCCACGTGCGAGAAATTGTTGAAATTACTGTAGCTTTCAATTACGCGATCTATAGCTTATACATCCCCAGACTACTTTGAATGTGATGTAATGATTTTCAAGAGACTTATAACGAGGTCATTTTAAACGCACCTCGTTGGACGTCTAGGATCTGCTTGTCTCAAGGATCTAACTACACCACCATGCAACTTACAGTGTTCATAGCCCGAAATCCAACCACGCTCCCACGCAACTCAGGTACAATATCGATAACAAACACGCCCACTCGCATTTTCAGAATGACGAAGAACCAGTCACACATGCGAATTTTATATATAAAACTCCGATTCTCCAAAAGAAAAAATCCTTCAAAAAATTACATTTAAACACAACCATCAAATCCGAAAACATAATTTCTGCCATATAGGGCCATTCTCGAGTGTTCAGGTTTGGTCTCCAAAATGCCAAAATCAACATAATGAGATTCCTGAAAATAATTCCTTGCCAATAATTGAGACTGTCAATATATCATATTTAGCGTAATGACGTTCCTTTTTATAATACCGAAAAAAAATACGCCAAAAATGTTAGTTACGCTTGTTACACCCACATGACGATAATGTCATTCTACTCTGCATTATTTTTTGTAAACGGTGGTGCGGTGTTTGTTTGCCGAAACCCCTTTTTAGTTGCTAAAACAGTACAATCAAGATAATATATGCAGAAGTTAACATAATAAATGTTAAGGAGCAAACATAATATGTACACATTCTTTCTTTGAAAAATGATTGAGGATAACGGGCGTATCAATAAAAATCGCCCAACAAACTTCTTCCCAATTTTGTGAGTAATTGGTAAAATTACTAGTATTCCAAAGTTAACTTGGCCATCTTAAAGCCACAAATGATAGGTAATTTATTCATGTGCGGTCATGGTACCGATAAGGGATAGCTGCGATTAATTCGAGAGAATTGAAAAAAGTGGGAAATGCATTTTTAAACTATAAAATAGGGATAAGCGGTGTACAATTCCATATAACTGCTTTAATGTAGAAACAAACCGCCAAATGGTGAAAAAATGAAGTATTGAGGAATTTGTCATACCGTCTCCCGCAAAGTGCAAATAATG